>JAHFWL010000334.1:55000-56177 GCA_021292165.1 Shinisaurus crocodilurus
AATGAAGGAAAGACGGTTAAGATCTTGTGGGACTTTAAAATCCAAACTGATAAGAAGCTTGAGCACAATACCCCAGACATCACTGTGGCTGAGAAAAACTTAGTTAAGCTGATTGATGTGACGATCCCAGGTGATAGCTGGGTAGAAGAAAAATAGATTGAAAAGATCACGAAATATCAGGATTTGAAAATTGAAGTACAGAGACAGGAGCGTTAGGGGCAATCCCAAAAAGGTTGAAAAAACACTTGAGTGCAATTGGTATTGATAAAATCATAACAGGACAGTTACAAAGAAGAGCACTACTAGGTACTAGCTGCATAATCAGACAATACCTCACTGACTCTTTACTGGGTTGTACCCGAGCAGTGGGGTTCCAAAAATCTGGTCCAAACATCTGTTGGATCATGGATATATGATGATGATGATGATGATGATGATGATGATGATTCCTGTATGGCAGATGCAGGGCTGATAGTGTGTGATTGAGAGAGGGACTTGCCACCACCAGTGGGTTTCCTAATAACATTATGTGAGACAATGTAACATTTCCTTCAGGTGATCATTTTGCAAACCTGCATGTATTTATTTCATTCAAAATACTTATAGCCCATATTTCCTTGTATGGTGCAAGGTGGCTAACAAAATGAAATAGTAAAATTCAATAAAAGCCTCTAAAATATAAGGGGTGGGGGGAAGCAAAAGATATCCAGCTAGCAAATACAAATAATGAAAAGCTTGAACAGTAAAAATATCATAGAGACAGAAGGATTACTACTACATACCAATTACAGCAAGGCTAAGCAATGCAGAACAGCCTGTAAAAGCGAACAGGCTCCCTAAACAGGAAAGTTTTAATGCTGTTGAACAAGGAAGGCCCAAAATGAGGTTCCCTAGGCAAGGAGTTCCAAAGTCTGGGTGCAATAACAGAAAATTATTTCCACTCATAGCTGTCAAAACTTCTGTTTCTGTTGGGCATACACAGTACACTGATATATCAGAAAATTTTAGGGGTGTGCAGTGAGAATTGCAGTGTGCTTCAGAGAACAGCCTGCTTCTGCTTGGACCAGTTCAGAGTCATTCTGCTTCAACTTGGTACCAAACCCAAGCTGAGGTTTGGAAAACCGAGGCTTCGTACTTCCCATTAACTAACATGGGAAATTTAAAAATGGCTATAGCT
>JAHFWL010000335.1:0-55493 GCA_021292165.1 Shinisaurus crocodilurus
GTCAACAGCAGCTCTAGTCAGAAATAGCCTGCATTAACACCAGTTGCTCAGTGTGGAACTGATTTAGGTTGGAATCCTAAACACACTTACTAGGGAGTCAGTCCCATTGAACACAGTGTGGCTTACTTCAAAATAGGAATGAACTGTTAGAAGGACATGGCAACACACTGTTCCACGGCTGATTCCTGCATTTTTACTCACTTCATTGTTCCAGCTTTCTCTTTCTTCATGAGGCTATTCTTCCTTGACCTGCAAACCTTCTGCTAAGCTAAGCTATGTTTATTACATTTGCTACAGCTGGTCAGTCAATTTCCCCTTCCTCCAAACACCAGCACCTCCCTCATTTCCCAAGAAGCCAGTTGCCCCATTTGACTTCCCCTACTTCTGGAGCCCAGCCTCTGCCCTAATTTCCTAGTTTAGAACATGTTGCTTTGTTATCACGAGGTTCAGATTTCCATTTATCTTTTGTCACAGCTGCTGGAGTCAGATGTCCAGCAATCCAAGGGCCTATGGAGATGTAGACCACATAGGCCCTTCTGCCCATGTTAATTTTCTAGTTTGATTTTTGAAAGGCATGCCGTAGTTGAGTAACCACAACCATCTCTGCATTGAGTTTTCCAGCACTATTAACAAATGCATTTGGGAGCTGTCCGGGAGCCTGGGCAAGTAGCAATGTCAGTGCCAGCATTCACAAAGAATCATTCATAGCAGTGAGGTGCTGGCTGGCTGTGGAATATAAAATCTAGTACCGATTCTTCCAGGATACTCTGGTAACTCTTTTCAGGCTGAAATAATATTTATTGCCTTAATCCCTGCTGAGGTTCTGAAAGGAAGACACCACCTTTAGCAAACAAAATTAAATTAAATAATGGTTTCTTGGGGTGGGTGTGTTGTGTGTTTTTTTTACTAACCGAGAAGCTGACCTTAGTCATTCCCTTCTCATTTTGGAATTTCCATCTTACAGTTTAGTATTTTTCCATATCAAAATAATAATCTGGTTTCCTCTGGGCTCCAGTTTTGCAAGGTAAAATACAGGGCAGGAGAAACACCCCAGATTAGAAGGCACAAAGAGAGAGGCGAACTCTTTGCAAGAGCTACATTAAAACAATTTTTGCCTATTCAGCACCAGAGTTTGCTCTCTTTTTTTGTCCTCTAGTTTGCAAGGCCGGGATCTAGAGGGGTGCATGTTCTGTGGGTGCATTAGCTTCTTGCTGCAGCCCCTGTTATGTCCCGAGAATCAGGAAACCTTCTGGAGTGGAATGCAATTTGTTTTTATTTCACCTTTACACCTGAGGTTTCCAAGATGGCCAACAACAAAGGGAAAAAAAGCTTTAAAATGAATTAGAATCATAGAATACGTAGAGTTGGAAGGTGCCTATAAGGCCATCGAGTCCAACCCCCTGCTCAAAGCAGGAGAACAGATGTGGGCAGCCCAGGCAGTCACCCATCCAAGCACTGACCCAGCCTCAAACCGGCTTAGCTTCAGCATGTGGCCCCCATTATGTGCAGTATTGCCAAACACTAAAACTACAATAAAGAACTAAAATGCTTATAAACTGCCAAACAGAGAAAATAACAACTGTAAAAGCAGAAAACACAGTAAAGTGTTATCCATTAAAATGGGTGGGGCACTGGATGGGGAACCATTTTCCTTCCAAGGTCTGCATTGCCCAGATTAAAACCTGTTGATGCCTATGTTGCAGCAGTGTGTGAGACCAGAGTCAAAACGTGGGTTGAGTTATAGCTGTCAGGCTTACTCATTCCATTACAACCAGCTGACAAAAGCAGCATAATTTTCTACTTGATAAACTAGCATGAAGGTAATAATTTTAAGATACTGTCAGAGTGCCCTACCATTCAGTTGCTCTATGATAAGTGCTTAAGCACCTTCCCATGCTCAAATGCTCAGTCCTCTCCTGCCAAGATTTAAAAGAAAATCACCCCACAGATATAGGAACTTTTAGATTAAAAGACACTTAAGGCTGTGCATGCCTCTCTCTCATGTGCATGTATGTGGCTTTTAAAATTGGAGCCTGAATCACTAATGCTGAGGGTGTGTGTGTGTGTGTGTGTGTGTGTGTGTGTGTAGCACAGTAGTAGTAGTCAATGGCATTTTTAAACAAACTGAAAACCCACTTGGGAAGGACATTCGACTTGCACTGCTTCATTTGTATGCTCAAAATGCAGTTAAGGCTGGAGAGCAGAGTGGAAATCTCTTATTTTGATCAACCACTCAGTTGGGCGGCAGCTGAGGAAAGGGGAGCTGCCAGATTCAGCCTGAACACCCACTTTTGTAATTCCCAGTAGGAGGAAGACGTTGCGAGTGTAGGTGGAAATAAAGAGTCGAGACAAGTTGATGGGATTTAAATGGGCCACATTTATTGAAATTCAATTACCTGCAAAGGGATGGAGTGCGGGATATCCTAATCGGTCCCATCTGGCCGGTAGCACTGCGCATTGGGCGGAGCTTCCAAAATCGGAAGGTGGCATAGCATTTCACCACTGTCCCATTTTACACTATCAGTGTTGGGACACCCTTGATGTGACGCCTCCTCTCAGAGTCTCAAGACAACAAGCTTGGCGACGAACAAAGGCCTCACAAGCGATCCTGATCCCCAGCCGACCGAGTCTAAGGACCCAGTGACGTGAGGCCTCGAGAAATCGCCTGTCACCTGAACAGTGCCAGGGATGCTCACCAGACCCTATCAGTTCCCTAACCCGCACTTAACCGCCTATCCGCCAAATGTGACCGAATTGAATCGACATAAACTATGCACCAAATCAACAACACCCTGCTCCTGCTACAGTGTGGAGTAGGCGAAATATGCACACCTCTCTTAGGCCAATTGACTCAAGAGAGATGAGCCAAAATTCCTACTCGGCCCCCTAACAGGCGACCAGAGAAGCCCACACTGCATACAGGGAGGGAGGGGCGAAAAGGACAAAGAGGTTGTGGGTGGGGCTACCGGGCCTAATATCGGCCCTTGCCGCCCCGCCCCTTATACCTGTAGTGACTCATAAGTGGCCAGGTGTCTCTCCTCATTTCCCCCCCCCCGCCGGCAAAATTCTCCCCGCCCACAGCTGCGCGTGTTCCGGGGGAAATGCTTTATGGGAAATTTCAGGAGGAAGCTTCCAATGAGCTGCACACATGGGAAAGAAGAGGGAAGGGCATGTTCCTCCCCCACCCCCACCCCCACCCCCACAATAGCTGGCTGTGGGCACTGTGATAGCTTGCCCAGTTGCTGGATACAAGGTTCTTCCATCTCTTGCTCTCCACACCTGCTACATCAGATGTTGCACACACACCAGTTTCTTTCTGCACACAGATCACTGTTAATTGCTGCACATGTCGATATTCAGTATTCCGTATGTGTATACTTTGAAAGCTAGGAAGGGGGAAAGACCATTCATGCTATGGGGATGTTTTACAGGCACGGCTCCTTCAAATGATATACCAGCTGGTGATTATCCATTCATGGTGAAGTCAGATGATGGGCGCCAAGTACCCGTTGTTCAAGCTTACGCTTTTGGGAAATATCTTGGCTATTTGAATGTTACATTTGATGATAAGGAAATGTAATTAGAACAGCTGGAAACCCTATCCTACTAGACAGCAGCATCCCTGAAGGTATGGGAAAGTGCTTTGAAATTGTAACATGGACATGAATTGTAACATGAACTCTTATCTTTTTTTTAAAAAAAGGTATTCCTCCTCCTCTACTCTTTCATCAATATAAACCCACTTTTTATAAATTCTTTCTTTCTTTAGATTTATTACGGTCATATGACCCGAATAAAACAAACGAACAAAAAACCAACCACAACATTTACCCATAGGCCACAAAGTATACATAAAAATAGGGATAGAGCAGCTCTCAATTATTACCCAATAAAAGGGCCCTCCTTTGCATAACAGCTAAAAAGAATTTAGCAACTTGGGTGGTAACAGTTGGATTCTGGTCACATAAACAGTAAGTAACCAGCCACTTATCCAGTAAGCCTTGAAACATCCTCAAAAGGGGAAGAATTATATCGTCCCTCAGCTCTGCATAAAATCTGCAGTAAAGTAGGACATGGGTCAAGGATTCAGGTCCCTGACCATCCATGGACAATGTCTCTGCTGATAAGGGATACCCAAGAATCTTCCCTGGAGTATTACTGAAGGCAGGATGTTATATCCGGCTAACATAAATGCTCTATGAGCCTGCCGAGTTCTAAGAGATGACAGGTAAGAATTGGGAGTTCCATATATCGGCAGCACACCGTTTGCGATTGGTGAGCAAGTCCTGTTTGCTAGCGAAAATAGCTCCTGCCTCTCAATGTCATGCAGTCTCTGGAACACCAATCTAAAGGTTTGCTGATGTCCAGCGTAAAAATGGAATCGAGGGGAATGCCAATTGAGCTAATTTTACGTTGGGCCAGAAGAGACCATTTGCTAATATAAGAATCTATTAGCATAAATTGTACATAGCTGGGATAGTCAGATGAAAACTAGAGACGCAGCCAAAATTTGATAGTTTGTACCCAGGCTCTCGTTTCCAAAAGGCTCACTCCAGTTTCCAGGTACATAGCTGCATATCCAACACTATTGGGGACCCCAAGTATGCATCGTAAGAAATTAGCTTGGATTTTTCCCATCCCCGAGTTAACTGTACTAATCCAAACGGGGATGCCATAGATTTAGCTTTAAAAACAAAAATGGCAGAGGGGACATTTTATAAATTTAAAAAGGTATTTAATTTATCTGGATTTGAGGTGCAAACTGTCACTTTTTATAGGAACACATTTTTTTTTTTACAGACAGGTTCCAAAGACTTACTCTGGTGCACCCATAAGCTTTGGGCACACCTAGTGGGACTTTTTGTGGCAGAACGCAAACTGCCTTTGAAAGTCCCTTGTTTCTAAAAATGGTTTACTGTATTTCATGCCATGGGGGATGGTTACTGTTCAAGAAACACAAAGTTAACACCCCCCCAGTGGCCCATATGGAACTGATTTTGAGATTCTTTGAATCCCAGCGTTTAAAAGGTGGAAATACTCAGTCTATTCGTTTTGTTGGGATTGTTCTGGAATGTGAGTTTCTGTTCAGTGACCGTCAATGCAAAAAACCCCACCTGAATCTACTGTAATGCTGTGCTGTGGATAAACAAAGTTGCTATTCTCATCAGTCATCTTTTATTTTAGATTCGGCTGTGAAAGCACTAGTTGACGATATGAAGATGCAGCTGCAGAATTTTTCTTCCAGGGAAATAGGGAAAACAATTGTTTATTTAAATGGTACAAGCCAAGCGTGCCGCTTTCAAGAGTGCAACATGGGAAATTTGATTTGCGATGCTGTGGTAAGAAAGTAATAATAATCTAAGTTATAGATAATTGGTTCAATGTTTGATGGCTTTTGCATAATATGGTAAAGAACAATCTTTGTACTTTGAGATGTCATATTGGCAGACCACACACTCCTTTGATACAGTTGTTATGGAACTGATTTATGACTATTTACTTTGAAGATTGATCTGATTGGATCTTTGGAAGATTCTTAGATTTCCTTTTGGTAATGATCCTGAAAGTTCATACATGACTCAGGATTAAGAGCACTCAAGTACTTTACATTGGGTTGGAGCCAAAGCAGAAGGAAAATAGTAATTAATACTGTTCCACAAATATTTGTATAAATATTTGTATATTTTATGGCTGTAGTGCTATAATCTACAATGGTGCTTATGTTTCTACTTGTACAAGAGGTTGCACCAAAGCAAAAGCAAAAAAATCATCTTTGGATTTAGTTTCATTTTTCTGCTCACAAAAGAGCTGCTTGACTCTAGTACTACACTAGAGTGTTACACAAGAAAACACATTCCTCATGTGGAATGGCACCTTGTGTATTTTCCATTACTTAGTTTTTACATAGATGAATGGCTATTGTTTTCTTTTAAGAAGAGAGCAGTAAAAAGCAAGTTTTCTTTATGCTAGCCAGACCCCAAAGTTTGAGTTTCACTTTTGGGGCCATTGTTTTAATTAAATATATATATGGAGAGAGATTACAATTTGGAGATGCGCCATTTGTCAAATTGTCTGGTTAGCAAGATCTATAGTTTACTAAGGTCCAGAGACAACTGTTACAGACGCCAAGCAAATCCAACATAAGAAAAGGCTGCCTGTATCAGACCGAAGGCCTCTCTAGTCCATCATCCTGTTTCCCACAGTGGCCAACCAGATGGCTCCACAAAGCTACAAGCAGAACATGAGGAAAATAGCCCTTTCCCCACTCAGAGATGCAGCTGAGTAGATTTCTCATGGAAGCCTTTTCTAATGCAATCAGTTACGTTTCAGTTTGTGTTTTTTTCCTGACTGGGGAAGGCCACTGAAGATCCTGGATGATGAGCCTATAGGCATATTTTCATTCAGAAAGACAAGATACTGTGGCAGCTTATTGTTTTTGATCTTATTACATTTATATCTCACTGTTCCTCCAAGGAGCTCAAGGCAGCAATTCATGGTCATCACCCTCCCCCCCCCATTCTGTCCTCACAACAATCCTGTGAGGTAGGCTAGATAGTGACTGGCCCAAGGTCACCCAGTGAGCTTCATGGCTTGGAGATTTGCACCTGGATACCCTTAGTCTGGCACACTAACCACTATACCACAGTGGCTTATAACTGCATTTGTCTAGCCCTTGCTCAGAAGGACAGCTCTTGCTTTTCACTTTTCAGCCAGCTTCCAAACTGTGACCCAGTTCTGAAGAATGGAAATGGGTGATAGACAGAAGGCATGTGAAGCTGCCAAACATCAGATCTTGGCATCACTTTGATTTCTAGCCTGAATAAAATACTGTATCTTCACTTTATCATTACTATTACTTAACACCATGAATATACATGACACTTTTATGCAATAATGTCCCTGCCTTAAAGAGTTTGTGATCTGAATTCTGACGGAGAAGAGATAACAGAGAGATGGGAGGGAAGGCAAGGGAGAGGCAATATCACAGCATGAATGTGTGCAAATGTACTTACGTTTCATTCCAGTTGAAGATTAAGTCTAAAGGACATGAAAGATGTGGACTTTGTGGCTATGATTGCCAATCTATACTTAGGGATGAGATAGGGAAATTGTATGGAAAAAATCTTATTAAACCTCTGTGTGGACATTGAAGTTATTGATCAGGAGGTGTTGACTAATTCTACAGTTATGTTGTCAACAAGTGTTCACTAATAACAAAAGCCTGAGATAGCCAGAAAGATGGCAGGATGCCTGTGGCTCACGCTGGCTCAGCTTGTCTGAGCGTGGAAAGCTAAGCAGGGTCAGGCCTGGTTATTACTTGGATGGGAGACCCCTCCTCTAGTTTCCTGCATTGAGCAGGGGGTTGGACTCGATGGCCTTGTAGGCTCCTTCCAACTCTATGATCTATGCAGGTTCCAAGCTTTTAGAAGATTAACACACGTACCTTCCTTTTTCTTTTTAGGGTTGCCCGCAGGCATTTCTCTTAGGATCTACAGATTAAATGTTCTTGTGAATGTTATTTTTTTTCTTTTTTTAATATACAATTTGAGTCCCTATTTAAAAATAATAATACTAATAATCCATTGTGACTGACTGAAAAGCACACATCTCAAACAACGCTAAGTGTCAGTAGAAATACCAGGCAGCTTCACGTTCATTGCTTTGTTTTTAAAGGTGAAGATGTGTGCATTATTTCTACCATGTGGAAACGGCTTTAAATTGTCACACATGGGGGCTGTCAACATGTAGGAAGTCACTTGCATGCAGAAGCACTCCACATGGACTGACCTATGTACAAATGGCACCAGCAGAAATGGCAGTGAAGATGTGGGAGTGGGGAGGTTCTGCTGTGGCATGGAGAAAACCACACCAATCTATGTGGGAAGCCATTTACACATGAACGGCTACAACGTGGAGTACTTTAAAACTCCCTTGATGTGGCAGCTATAGTATGTGCACTAGCCTTTACAATATAGAACATATAACAGATAATATACAAAATATAAAAATAATCAGTCATTAGTCCATAAGTAATTTAATATAAATCAAATAGTCAAATATGGTCATCTCCTTTGCAGTTGATGGCTATCTCTGCTATATATTTCTTTCTAATCTTCTTGGCCGCAATTGCCAAGTCACATATTTATCCGTATCTGCTAAGAGATAGAAAGCCATATCCAAGGGACTCTGACTAGGGAAACTTCAACTTGCAATTAAGGGTACCAAAAACCATTCCCTTGGGTCATTGTATAAGGGACAGTGCAAAATATAATGAATAACATCCTCTAACTCAGGACAACTACCACTGCAAGTACGCTCATTAACTGGGATGCCCCTTTGCCTCCCATCTCTATAGGCAGTATCCATTATATTTAATTGTAACTCTTTGAAGGCTTTCCAGAGTAGTACAAATGTTAACTCAGTAAAATAATCCACATGTTCACAGGCCCCTGTAATTTAAAATATAGTGGTGCACATTGGATATATAAACAGAGTTTAAGTCATTTTTAGTAACAACCTCCCTTATAGTTCACTTTAAAATATTTTTCTGTATGTCTTTAAGCTCAGTCAATGAGAGACCATATTTAACCATAAGTTGAGCAGTATGATATACCCAATTTTTAATAGGTAATACATTGGTCAATTCAAACATACATTTTTGGGTAACCTAGTGTTATCCATCTGTTTCACCTTAAACCAATAGCACAGAATTCTTTTATCTATTTGACTTTCTATACTCAGCATACAGCTCTCTAGCCTAACTATAGCAGATAGTATCTTTAGGTAAACCAACAGAGCTCTTAAAAAGTAATTCTGAGGTGGTCCTAAACCTAAGACCTGAGGTACCCCAGACCTCTGCCCCATATAAGATTTGAGCCATTGTTTTGACTTTATAAACAGATAGAGCTGGGTTTACCAAGTTCCCTCCTTTAGAGACAGCAAAATTCAGAATAGCTTTAGCTGATCTAAAGACTTGCAGTTTAATGTTTGATAATTATACATTTCAGGAAGCTGTTTCTAAATAGACCAATCCCAAATATTTAAATGTTTTCACTTGATTTATACTGTGTTACGTGCCAAACATACTTTTTAGGACACTTCCCAAACACAACAACCTGTATCTTATTATAGTTTAGGGACAGGGTATTTGGCTTACAATGTGAGCCAGACTTCACAAGAAGCAGTCTCAGTCCCACCTGAGTTCTAGATACAAGTACTCAGTCATCAGCATACATTAATAATGAAAGTTTTTGGTCAAGAATTGTAACAGGCAAACTGTAGACCATCCAGTTCTTTAACCATATAATTAATGTAAAAGTTAACCAAAAAAGGTGCCAAAATGCATCCCTGTTCAACTCCGACAAAAGTTTTTATTTTAGAGGTAAGGTGGCCAGCCAAATCAACTTTAACTTGTACTGATGTATCATTATTACAGCGTAATAATAATAATAATAATAATAATAATAATAATAATAATAATAATGGTGGTGAGAGTGTTGGACTGGGACTCAGGAGATCCGGGTTCTAGTCCTTGCTCAGCCATGAAGCTCACTGGGTGACTTTGGGCCAGTCACTGACTCTCAGCCTAACCTACCTCACAGGGTTGTTGTGAAGATAAAATGGAGAGGAGGATGAGGAGGATTATGTAAGCCACCTTGGGTTCCTTGCAGGAAAAAAGGCGGGGTATAAATGTAATAAATAAATAAAAATGAATAAAATAATAATAGGTGATCTAAATTTGTCTTTTCCAGTTTCTGCCATAATAAGTGTCTAGGAATTGTGTCAAATGTTGACTTCAGATCAATAAAGGCAACATACTGCTTTTGCTTCATGTTATGAACTTATTTACACAACAAGAAATTCATCACAAAAAACAGGTCCACTGTGGACCTCCCTCTTTGAAAACTGGCCTGTACTTCAGATAATCACTTTTTGCGTATCTGCCCATTCTTCTAATTTTTCAAGGAGGAACCCTCAATTTTTAGTCTAACAATTTTAGGAAAAAGTATAGTCTTATACATGGAAAAATACTGTATATGGA
The DNA here is from genome assembly GCA_021292165.1 of Shinisaurus crocodilurus. NCBI lineage: Eukaryota > Metazoa > Chordata > Lepidosauria > Squamata > Shinisauridae > Shinisaurus > Shinisaurus crocodilurus. Next base: position 10,043 of record JAHFWL010000335.1, read on the forward strand.
AAATTATACATTTAATTTGTTAGCAAAATGTCTCCTTTAGTAAATTTGCTTTCAGGTTCACAACAGTTCCTTGCCTTTTCCAGAACTATATATGCATAGAGGAGTCTAAGGCCCCTTTCAGTTTTATAGCATTTTGATATGCACTTGCTTTGGCACACACACACACACACATGCCTTATGGTGCCGCAGGGCAGATGCAGGTCTTTTAAATAGGTTTTACAGTTTAAAAAAGAGAAAGCCCTCAGCCAATTCACCTCATAAAATTGCTTAAGGAGTGTTCAAAGTTACTTAAGGTATGCCCAACCCTTCCAAAATCCTCTGAAGTTATCTCCCTCTGAAAGGAACTGCCAGCAATGGAATAGCAAGCTTTAATAAAAACAGGAGTTAATTGCCCAGGGGTCGGTGTGGGGAGAGAAATACTGCTCACATACAATCCTATTATGTGTACTCAGAAGTAAATCCCATTGTCTTCAATGGGGCTTACTCCCAGGGAAGTGTACACAGAATTACAGCCTAAATTACTTCTGTGGGGTGGTTTGCAGCCTGATCTTCAGCATGTATACCCTGAAATAAGTCTTGAGATGTGAGAATGGTATCAAATGAAGAACAACAAAGCTAGTGGACCAGATGGGATTCCTGCTGAAATCTTTAAAGAAGGGGCCCACGAACTTGTACAACATCTTCATAAACTCATCGAAAAAATCTGGATAAGAGAAGAGATCCCAGAAGACTTCAGGGATGCCATAATTATCACCCTCTTTAAGAAGGGTGATAGAACAGACTGTGGAAACTATCGGGGCATTTCTCTCTTAGCAACCACAGGTAAAATATTTGCTAGGATTCTCGCAAACCGTCTTCTATCTATTTCAGAAGAGATCCTCCCTGAAACTCAATATGGTTTCCGCCCCTCTAGAGGGACAGTAGACATGATTTTTACTGCACGTCAGCTCCAAGAAAAATGCCGGGAGCAAAATCAACCCCTTTATACGGCATTTATCGATTTGGCTAAGGCCTTTGATACTGTAGACCGTACAGCTCTCTGGACTATCCTTATGAAAATTGGATGCCCCAATAAATTTGTGAATATCTTGCGACTTCTCCATGACAACATGACGGCAACGGTTTTGGACAACAACGGCTCTCATGGTGCTCCATTTAAAGTGGGATCAGGTGTTAAACAGGGATGTGTTATCGCCCCAACATTATTTGCCATTTTCATCGCCATGGTTTTACATCTTGTCAAGGGGAAACTTCCCACCGGTGTGGAAATTATATATCGAACAGATGGAAAGCTTTTTAATCTCAGCAGGCTGAAAGCAAAAAGTAAGGTAATTACAACCTCCGTTGTGGAACTTCAGTATGCTGATGATAATGTGGTCTCCACACATTCAGAGGATGATCTCCAAACTATCCTAAATGCTTTTGCAGAAGCATACGAAAAACTTGGTCTCTCACTTAACATCAAAAAAACCAAAGTGCTTCATCAGCAAGTGCAAGCCAATCCTTTGGTGATGCCATCTATCCAGCTTGGCGGGACAATACTGGAAAATGTCGATCATTTTCTCTATCTTGGCAGCTATCTTTCTGTTACAGCTAACATCGACAGTGAAATCCAGCATCGTCTGAGCTCCGCAAGTGCCGCATTTTCTCGAATGAAACATAGAGTATTCGAGGATCGGGATATTTGTAAGAAGACCAAAACACTGGTTTATGAAGCCATTGTATTACCAACTTTATTGTATGCCTGCGAAACATGGACTATCTATAAACGTCACTTCCACCTCCTTGAAAGGTTTCATCAACGTTGCCTCCGGAAAATCCTGCAAATTACTTGGGAAGATAGGCGAACAAATGTCAGTGTACTGGAAGAAGCAAAGACTACTAGCATTGAAAAAATGATCCTTCAACGCCAACTTCAGTGGACCGGTCATGTTGTTCGAATGCCTGACTGCCGTCTCCCAAAGCAGTTACTTTACTCCCAACTCAAGGATGGAAAGCGGAATATCGGTGGTCAATATAAGAGGTTTAAAGATGTTCATAAGGCTAATCTAAAAAAATGCAATATAAACATCGAAAACTGGGAAGCTCTGGCCCATGAACGATCTAAATGGAGGTTGGCCTTTCACAAAGGTTCCATGGACTTTGAAGAAGCCCGAATGCAAGGTGAAAGGGAGAAACGTGCTAAGCGAAAAGCACGTCAAATGAATCCTTTACAGGACCATCTTCTATCTGGTAACCTGTGTCCTCACTGTGGGAAGCTGCCTGTGTGGATCTAGAAGTGGCCTCCACAGTCACTTATGGACCCATCGCTAGAGTCTACACAATCTTTTTTAGAATTTCCTCCTTTTATCCCGGAAGACAATCTTACTCGGTCACGAGTGATCGCCTGATGATGATTAGGCTTAATAAATTGTCCACCCTATTCCTCTCCACTGACTTGGTTCCCCTTTCAACCCAATCATATGCATATTTTGTCAGTTTTGTTTTTCCTTTTTGCATGGACTGCAGTTTCACTGGAGAGGGAAAGTCGCTTGGGACATGCTTAGAGGTACTTTCTCCATAACTTAACCTTAGCAGTGCAGACTCCCTGGCTGAATCCTGGTGATGTCTAACCGCAAATACAGTTATGGGAGGAGGAAACAAGGAGAGCTTGCCCATAACATGGAGACAGAGGCAAAAAACCAAACCAAACCAAACACCAGTTTTTAAGAAGAGTTGTTGGAGGATAGAAAAACGAGGAGGGGCTGTTGCACAGAGCAGAACAGAATGTGTGTGGTTTGGTGGTGGCGTTCTTACAAGAGTGCTTAATCTCTAAAAAGCGAACACTGAGGCTTTAATCTGTATGGGGTATATCCCATCACTGTGAAGTGCATGGGAAGTGGGAGAGGCTGTAATTGCTCAGTTGCAAGAGAAAAGCATTCTGCATATGCTCAGAAGCACTCTTTATTTCACTGTTATGTTTGCTAACATTGGTGAAGTTTAAATAAATTCTAGTAGTTCTAAGCATGTGTGTGTCTAGGGATAGATATACACACACACCACCTTGGGTCCAGATTTAGGAATGTGCAACTGGGCTAGTGGAAGCAGGCTTGCCCAACCCCTCCTCCCCACAACAAATGTCATGCAGAGGGTCTGGGGATCCTGCTGAAGGGGGTGAATGGTGGTGCAGGGAGGAGGGGGGTGGGTTCCCCCTGCCCCTCTCTAATCTTTAGGCAGGCTTGACCCTTTTTTCATTTGTTTCTTAGGTGTAGCGTGTGTTGATTTGCTTAAAGGGTTGCCCAGTGGCTCTATTATTATTCAAAGCACATCTAAAACAAAAACAAAGATAGCTGTGCTGATCTGGGGGGGGAGGGGGAGCCCCACATCCACAGTTGGACAATACTTTTAGGTTGGTCCTAATAAAGATATTGCCTATCTGTGGAATTTGGGATTTTTTCAAATGACAAGAAAAATCCATTTCGCAAAACTTCTTTGGTGGTGGGGCTGGGAGGAGGTGGGCTTGTGAGGTTGCAAATGCCAGACGTTCAGTGCTGTGCACAGAGAGTTTCTACTTCAAGCTAGCACAATCAGTTTCCTCCAAGCCTGAACCTAGACCAAAGAATTGTGCATCCTCTTCAACTCAGTGAATGCATTTCCAAAACAGAGTTTGAACTCTCAAACAACATTTATAAAGCACAGGCAGTCATACCAGGATTTTTCACCATATAGTGAGACTTCCACAAGCCAGTATGGTCTAGTGCAGGGTTTTGGGAACCCAGGCCAGTGGCCCCTGTCTGGCCCTCTGGGGTAACACAGACAGCCCTACACCCTTTCCCCTACCTCTGATTGGTAGTTTCGTGGCTTTTGCATGTTTTTCCCCATTGCAGAGGGTTGAAACGCCCCTATTCTTAGTTACTGGCAGTAAAATCTTTATGCTAAAATATGCTTGCATTTTGGGTGCTTTGGCCCGCCCACCACTGGAATGCAGCCCCCAAGAGCATCTCCAAAATTTCGAGCTGAACGTTCAACACTCTGGGAGGGTAGAGTGCTGGACTATGACTGGGGAGTCCTAGGTTCAAATTCCCACGAAATCATGAAACTCAGGGGGTATCCTTGGGCTTGCTGTTTTCCTGCAGCCTTACCTCCACAGGGTTTTTGTGCAGAGAGGGGAAAAAAGGGGGAACATGGAGGAATATGTATGGCACCCTGAATTCCTGGGAGAATGGGTGGGTCTTGAAATAAATAACAAATAGGGTCCACAACCTCCCCTGCACACATAGCCATGCACTGGAATCATTCTTGTACTCACAATTTTATGACATAAAGCGCACTTGCAGACTTCAGAGGAAAGGGATTCCATTTAATGACACATAAGCAGACTTGCGTTCTTGCAATGGGACTTCCCTTTATGCCTCCCTCTCCCTGCACTCTCGTGCCCCCTCTCCAAATCTGCTCCAGAGGGTCCCTGAACCCTCTGGGAGGCTGTGAGGGGAGGGGGAATCCATTTTAGTATCGGTGTGTTGTCTGCCATTGGACACAGCTGGATGCAACTATAGCTTTTTATTTAGTTCAGGTATGGGGAATGTGTGGCCTTCCACATGTTGTTGAAATGCAACTCCCATCATCTTTCACCATTGGCTATGCTGGCTAGGGATGATGGGAGTTGTAGTTCACCAACCTCAGGAGGGATGCACACTTCCCATCTCTGATTGAGTTCCAGGTGTGCCCATCCAAGTCTGCCCCTAGCATTTTGCAGGAAGAGAGCGGCTCCTCCTCTAGGCTTGCTGTACCAGCGCTTCCTCGTCCCCTTTTCAACTTTATTCTTCTATATGCTTAGTTCCATTACTTATGATACATGCACAATCAATATTGTTTTTAGCATTTGTTATGAAGTAATAAGTCTGAGTCTGATTTGTGATTTGAACACACTTTTGAGATTCCAAGAATATGCTTCAAAGTCTTATGGTTGTTCAGTTGTTTTTACTGTGCAAGAGGTTTATTACTGGACTGACTTGCTAGAGTTCTTGAAGCTAAGATAAAACAAAAAGCTAAAAATGATAGAAATTATTTTCTTTGTGAATCTTTTAGGTTTACAATAACCTGAGACATCCAGATGATAATCAGTGGAATCATGTTTCGATGTGCATCGTAAATGGTGGTGGAATTCGGGGACCCATTGATGAACGAAGCAATAATGGTATATCTGGTTTTAGGGATATTTTTAGGCAATGTTGTTTCCATTTGCTCTTCCTTTCTCATATTTCTGTCAATAGAACTAGTTTTAAGGTTTAAGCCTATGCATGTTTAGACAGAAAAAAGTCCTATAACTCTCAGCATGCCCCAGCCAACCATGGCTGAGAGTTTTAGGATTCTTGTCTAAACATGCAAAGGATTGCTCCCTTAGGGATTCTCATTTGATAACTTACCCTTTCAACACTGTCATGTTTTTCTTAGGCTTATCAGACTGTAAAGATTTGACTTCTTCCTCTCCTACCCCCTTTAAACATACATACATTTTAACCAGATTTTTTTTCCCTTTAAAAAAAAATGTGTGGGATGGGTGTTGTCTTTTAGCCTTAACAGTTTGCCTTCTGTGAAATGTATGTTTTGTGACTGACCATACCCACTAAGCAGCCATTTTCATAGATTTCATAGATAGAGTTGGAAGGAGCCTACAAGGCTATTGAGTCCAACCCCCTGCTCAATGCAGGAAACTAGAGGAGGGGGTCTCCCATCCAAGTAATAACCAGGCTTGACCCTATTTAGCTTTCCACGCTCAGACAAGCTGAGCCAGCATAAGCCACAGGCATTTTATAAATAGGCATGCCTTCCATGGCAGCCCTTTTGTGATAGCCCAAATGTGCCCACCAGTCCAAAAAAGTTGGGGACCCCTAGTTTAATTCTTGTTCTCATTTGTTATTTTTGCTTTGAATGTTGTATTGTAAGCCATGTGATGCGATACGGCGGGGTAAAACCCCATAAATAAATGTAAAACATTCCTACCCTTTGTCCAACCGAGTTCCAGGTAGCATAGACAAGACTGTCACATTGCATCCCTTGCAATAAGTTTGTGACATAGCCTATTCTGCAAGATTGTAACTTGTCCAACGCCAGTCATTGAGCTCCATTGCTTGAGCGGGGATTTGAACTGAGCTGTCCTCTGTCTAAGCCAGTGCTCGATCTTAAAGGAGTACACTGAGGAGTAAAATGAGATCACACTGCCTTAAAGTGAGAAGTACTACAATGTGTAACAAAACTGATAATTTTGTAATGCAATGTTTCACCCCCTTCAGGTACTATTACCTGGGAAGAGCTGCTATCAGTATTGCCTTTTGGAGGAACGTTCGACTTGCTAGAGATCAAAGGTTCAACTCTGAAAGCAGCTTTTGAGCACAGTGTTCACAGACATGGGCAAGGAACGGGTGAACTTCTACAGGTGTCAGGTAAGTTACCTTGCCTGTATTGCCAGTTCGAAGTCTGAAAGATTATCTGTCATCATGAAATAATCAAAGGAGGCTTATCTTTTGCTGTTTTAAACAATGAACTATTCAGGAAGGCACCTTTCCAGATGCTGCTTGTTTGCCCTGGTGGAGCCAGGTAGGAGATCAACCCAGGGCTAGTTTCCCCTCACAAACAACTATGTTGGGTGCCACCGTTCAAGGAGCTTGCACAACATGCTGGAAGCCATGTACAAGTTCAGGCTTCTGTGGAGCTTCTAGCATGGATATCTTCACCCCAGAACCAACCACAAACACATGCCACAAAAACAAAAGCTGGCTGTGGAGACATCCTGTATTACTCATGCTCTGGAACAGAAAGCCCCTTAGTAATTATGAATGCTTTTAAATGAACTAAGCAGGACATAATTAAGACTTGCTTATTGGGATTTTTGTTCACAGAGTACAACAGCAAATTTGAGTGGAATGGAGGTGCCTGTATATTTACTATTCACAGTAAAGCAAGTAGATGGGTTTGGCTGCATTTCAATGAACTGTGTGTCCTTCTCCCAGACTGGCTTCATGTTATTGAGTACACATGGAGAGTGGCCTTAGTCTTGTGGTTATGGGATGTTTCAGTGCCATTTTTGGACTGTTAATTATCAAATATTGTACACTGTAATAATTCATTTATAAAGTAATTTTATTTAAGAAACCCCCTCATATACTACTTTCCCACAAAGAGTGCATGAAGCAGGGTACAATAAGTTCAGGAACGATAGGCTACCTAAATCATTCAGCTTTGAATTCATAGTTGCAGCTATGACAGATTAAGCTGCCTTAAATCAAGTCAGACCATTGGTTCACTTCACCTAGCCCAGTATGGGCTACAGGGATACCCAACCTTTTTGGGCCAGTGGGCACATTGCAGATATTGAGAAAGTGTTGTGGGCACCATCACCAAATGGCTGCCAAAGGGGCATGCCTAAAAGCAAAATGTTGAGGATAAAGTACACCCACCCTATACAGAAGAGTCCCACCCATGCAGAAGACATTCATGAAAAGCATCCCCACCTGCTCCCCAATCCTGTGTTGTCCCCCATTGATGTTCAAACTTGCATTTCTTGATAGGCATACATGTGGTATATGACCTCTCCCAAAGTCCAGGAAGCAGAGTGGTCAGCTTAGATGTCCTTTGCACAGACTGCAGAGTACCAGTCTATGTACCACTCCAGATGGAAAAAACATACAAAGTGATTTTACCTTCTTTCCTTGCTGGGGGAGGAGATGGATATCACATGCTAAAGGGAAGCTCAAATAACCACAGTAGCGGTAAGTACAAACATTCCTGGTGATCTGTTTATGGACAGGTTGGTTGAATGTATATCAGCATTAATATCCCTGTAAGAGACCAGTTTTTCGAGTGGAAAATACTGCTAATATACAATTCTGTATTTTCCACGGCATCTCATTCAAGCTGCAACAGAAAACATTCAAGTCAGGTTGGTTTGGGATGTTAGCCAAAAGTGGGGAAGTAGAGTACAAGCAACGTTTCTTGAAGAAAACATTTCAAACAATTGAAAACTTTTAAAGTGGGAAAGTACTAATCACATACAGCTTTCAGGACAAGTATTCATAGGTTAAGCAAGTTTTCATTCATTTGTTCAATGAGTTAAGACAGGTTTCCTTTCTAGACTGGCTAGTAAAATCTGCTTGGTCCAATCTTAGCTTATTTATTACATTTCTATACTGTCCAATAGCCAAAGCTCTCTGGGTGGTTCACAAACTTGCCTTATGTATAAGAAATAAATACTGTCGTGAACCACCCAGAGAGCTTGGGCTATTGGGCAGTATAGACATGTAAATAAATATGGCTGGAACTTGGATTCTCTCAAGTTGCAAGAAGTTTCTATAAAGTTTCAGACCTCCTTTTCCTAGCATGTTGCTGCTACCTTCATAGTTGTTCCTGTGCCAGTCTACATACATGTTAAGGATACAAGGAACAGACCTCCCAAGGGTCCAGATATTGCCTGTGTGGTTTGTAATGTCAGCAGGAAGCTGAGAGACACAGATAGAGAGGCCTTAACATGTTTTCAGACTGCTGTTGGAGCATCGTCCTGGGGAATGGAAAGCATGCAGAGAAAGTACAAAGGGGGCCTCAGGTTAGTGTTCTATCAAGTCATTAGAATAAAACATCAAGTCTGAAGAGCTTCAACTCAAAAATAACAACAAATGTATCCTCAGCCGAGAGATATCCTAAGAGCACAATCCTATGCCTCTAAACAGAAAAAAGGCCTACAACTCCCCGCAGTCCCCAGCCAGCCATGCTAGCTGGGGAATTCTGGGAGTTGAACTTTTTTCTGTCTAAACAGGCATAGGATTGCCCCCCAAGTATGTTACAATGTAGACATGGACAACTAAGTCATTGTAAGTTACCATTGTTGTAAGTTGCCTTGGGTCTTTTTTTTAAAAGAAAGGCAGCTAAGAAATTCAGTAAATAACTACAGTAGCACATCATTACACATTTGATGTAAAAGAGACACTAGGGCAGGGATAGGTAGAAGGTAGATCTCCAAATGTTTTGGACTTTAACTTTCAGAAACTTCCACATAGGCATGGGTCAGGAATGCTGAGAGCTGAAGTCCTTAAAACATTTGGAGATCTCCTTTCTGTTCACCCCTGGCCTGGGGAACAGACCATAAGGACTCTTCCAGGAGTAGGTCATCATAGGAGACAGCAAGGAGCTACAAGAAAAGTTCTTTTTCTAGTACAACACAGATAAGTGACTGTGCCTAGAACATTTCACAGTTGTTGTTTTACCAGGGATGGAAAGATGTTTTAATTGTTTGACAAATATGCACTTTTTGGCTTTTAAAAAAAAACAGGTGATCTTGATGTTGCCGTTGTTTCCAACTATGTCACTAGAATGGGAAGAGTATTTCCAGCAATTGAAGGTCGTGTGACGTTTTCTACTGGAATTGTACTCCACGGACATCTTTCTTTGATTTCTGGATTATTTGTGTCACTTCTATACTTCATTGTTTAATGTTCATTTGCTACGGGGACATTGGACTTCTCCCACATTCTAGCACCTTGTTTGCACTTACACAATCCAAGGCATCAGCTGATTCAAGGATTCTCAATGGCAAGTATATAAACAGTTGCTACTACTACTGGAGTAGCTGGAAAGAATGTGTTAATGTTGATTTAAGGTTTCTTGTATTTGGTATGTATAATGTTTGAACCATGTATATAATTCATGTATATAATCAATATGTATATATGCCTTATACCCTCTGATTTTTTTAAAGAACATTTAAAGTAAACTAAAATGTAAATAAAAGGAAGCAGATTCTCTCTCTTCATCCAAAAGTGGACATATTGCCTCTAGTTTCCTGCATTGAGCAGGGGGTTGGACTCGATAGCCTTGTAGGCTCCTTCCAACTCTATCTATGAAATCTATTATATAACCTAAGCCTAATTTGGTGAAAGTTCAGCGATGTTCCAAAATGCTCCTGGCTTGCCTTACCATGGATCTGAAATCATGGTTTAAGACTGGTTGACAAACTGTGGTTTACATTTCTGGATCAACAAATCAGGCTTTTCAATGTTGCTCAGCCCCCAGACTGCTGGTTAGGATAGCCTCTGGGGAGCTTCACAAACCATGGAGATCCGGGTTCTAGTCCCCACTTGGCCATGCAACTCACTGGGTGACTTTGGGCCAGTCACTGACTCTCAGCCTAACCTACCTCACAGGGTTGTTGTGAGGATAAAATGGAGAGGAGGATGAGGATTATGTAAGCCGCCTTGGGTTCCTTGCAAGAAAAAAGGCAGGGTATAAATATAATAAATAAATAAATAAATATAATGGTTTGCCCATATGTCTATAGCACAAATCATGGTGTGGAGTCTAAACAACGGTTAGCACAAACAATGGTTTGACATTAAGTCTGAACTAACCTGTAGAAACAAGAAGGTTGATGAGAATAAAAGCGGTTATGCAGTAATTTTTTTTTTTAAAGTCTATGTAATAAATCAGTGTGAACATTCTTTCATTTTTGGTCCTTCACAAGATCTTCAATAGATGGCAAAAGGCAATAGGATTTTTTCATATTCTGTTTTCTATCATTTTATATCAGATAGCGAAAATCATTTTATTAAGAAAAATAGTCAATAGGGACATGAAATTCAGTCAATAATAAACTTTAATCAATCTTTGAGTAAAGATATTTTTCTGAAATTAAAGTTAATTATATATACAAGCAATGTACAACACTACAGAAAGACCTACTCATTAAATTAGCACATAGCAGCCATCTATACAACAGAGTTAATTTAGTGTTCTGATGTTTACATCCATGATGATTCGGAGGAAGCGTCCTTTTAAACCTGAGCAGCAAAAGGGGGGGGGGGATACCTGTGATTTAGTTTACACAGCCTGGGAAGAGTGCATAATAATATACATTGTAGCAGTAAGTAAAATAAGTTCACAGCAATGAATTCAGTTGTTTATTAAGATAGGCATGGTTTGCTGAAGACAACATTCAGATGGTGAGATCTAAAGCACTCTGCCAAATTCTGAAAGGATAGCTGGCTAATGGAACAACACTCCAAACATTTATCTTTATTCATGCACTGGTGAATCAAGGGGTACAATCTAGTAGGAGGTTCCACATAAAACCCACTGAAATGACTGAGACCCATGCAAGACCTCTTATGCAGTTCCCATTCATTTCACTGGGACTTGTACAAGAGAACTTCCCAGTGGATTGTGCTGTAAATTGGCTGCAATCATCAAGTCATAGTAGAAAACACATTTAGATCCTCACCACAGTATGTTGCAGCAGTGAGCACACATCCATTCAATTAAGAAGGTCTTATAATTGTGTATAAATGCACACGTGTGTGTCTGTCTACATTTAGCATACTGTGTACATAACGGTATAAAAGAGCTGAGAAAGAGCAACTAAAATTAAGAACGTAATTCCTTCATGAAGGGCAACTAAAACAAAACAAGAAAGGTATTGGAGCATTTTCCTTATGAAGCTTTTAAGCTAAGTAAAAAATAACACCCAACACTGCGGTGTGAGGACAATAAATGGATTAGACAAATTTATGGAGCATAGTTCTGTAGTAATCTATCAGCCACAATAGTTCCATGTACGGAGACGATAATTTCCAAGTACTATTTTGGTGGGGACAAAGAATCTAGAGAAATCTAACCAGCCACTGCTAGAAATTGAATGGTGGAACAGACAGACCTTTGGTTTGATCCATCCTGCAATTCTTGTAATATCCACTAACAGTGTTTAAGAACCAAAGTGAGAGAAAAGGGTCTCCATACTTCATGAGACATACACCAGAAATTTGCAAGACTTAAAAGAATCAAAACCATTGGGTTGAATCCAGAGGTGCCCTTCCATCAGTGGAAGGCCTCTTCCATGTGTAGAAGAGCTTTTTCTCACTTAATGCAAAATCCTTGCATGAAAAAAAGTGTACTGAAATCCACAGGTGTCCTTCTGTTTGTGCAAGGTGTTGGACAATCTTTTGCACAATGTCTCGTTATGGGTGCTAGTAAAAGGTATTGCACAATCTTTTGCACATGGTCTCTTGCACAACATCACACGATGTCTTCCACTAGCTCAACAATTCAAGGAACAGAGCTACTGCCAGTTCTTTTCCACTTGCAGATTTCTGGATCCAACCCAATGATTTTCATAGAGATTAAAGGAAAATGGGGCCATGGCAACAGAAAGGGACACTAACATTAGTGCAGGCACCTGAACGACTAACAAATTCAGGGAGGATATGGCTGTGAATGCAAGAACAAAGGTTTGTCAGTAAGAATAAACAATCCTTACATATGAAATTTGTTTTCCTGCACTAGTTGAAAAATTGCATCAGTAATTAGACAAGTTAGAACAATGTCTTTGTGTCATGACATACCTCTTTCAGCTCTGGAAATAGTTCCTGAATCCCAATATCCAGTAGAACGTAAGTTAACTAAAAAATAAAATGCAAGAAAATTGTAATATAAACTCCAGTGCCTACAGGCCTGCATGCATGTACTTAGCAAGCAACCTAGAAGAATTATCCACGTGGTGGCAACTAAGATCTCCAACAGTAAGCTGAACTCCCAAAGCCATATTAGATAACCTTGACAGAAAAAAATGAAGTTGCAATAGTTGCCCAGTAACAACAGGCTGCATACCTGTAACTGGTTCTTTGAGTGATCCTCTGTGAACTCACACAGATGGGTTATGTGTTGGTGCATGCTCCAGCTGTGGCTCCTGCCTGCTGCTCCAGCCCGTGTCCAATGCAGCAGAGTAATAAAGACTGAGGTATTGAAGCGGGGAGGAGGGCGGGTTGTGCGAGTTCACAGATGACCACTCAAAGAACCAGTTTCAGGTAAGCAACCTGTCCTGTTTTGTGGTCTGTGACTGGTCTGTGACTCACACATATGCCTTGTTTCACCTTATGCCTTCATCTCCCTCTCTGCCATCCTCAGTCTTCCTCCATTCCCCTCTGCTTCCGGTGTTCTTGCAACTGGTTCCCCACCTTTACTTCTCTCACCTGTCTCATCCTCTTCCTCCTCTCAGCCCAATGCTTCACTGTACCTCACCTCAGTTAATTTCCCCGTCAGGCTCAACCTCCCCCCTGCCCTCCTTCAAGTTTTTTTCTCCTCCTCTCCCTCTGGGTTCCCTTCCCTGTCCTCTGTGCTCGCTCCAAAAACCATTCTGGCCACGGAGGAAGGCTGGGGGAGCCTCAACAGGAAGACAGAGAGCAAGCTTCACCCTCTACCTCCGTCTATTCTCTCTCTCTGCCATTCTCTGGAGAACCTACAGAGGACTGAAGAGAGGTGGCATGGCCTAGGAGGAGAGGCTGGAGGGCTGGATAAAGAGGCCCTGTGGGCTGTACCCAGCCTTCTGGCTGGAGGTTTCCCATCACTGCTTTCAAACAATTTAGTTCAGTAGGGTCTGTTGCAGCAGAGGCAGAACTACAACTCTTCCTCAATCTATCTTTGGCTCGTACTACACTGAGCACCCAGCTAGGGCAAGCCGAACTAGCAGCAAGCTAACACCTTCATTCAGGCAGGTCTCGAGGAATAAGCCTTTTTAATTACTGACATTGCATTGAACCAGGTGCAACAAAGGGTTCCATCATCCCACAACTAGGGTAACACCAAGAACATAGATATCAAGTGATGTTGCCCAGCTCTCTACTTTATACCACCCCACCCCTGCTCATTGACTTCCCCGGTCTTGGCTTGTGGGGGCTTATCCATGGTACTAGCTTCTCCTTTGTGCTTAAATTAGAACTGGCAAGGTGAATCGCAGCTTTCTTGGCCTTATTTTATTTTTATTTACTATTTATTTGTTACATTTATATACTACCCAACTGACAAATGCCCTTGGGGCAGTTTACATTCAAATAGCCTTCAATTTGACTTAAATTTGATTTCCACTTGCTGGAACTCAGCACACTTCTGTGGTAGCTCCAAGTACAGCTCTTTTGGTCTTCCTTTTGCCTGCTGGCAATTAAGGGAAAAGAAAAACAGAGGGTCCATACACCTGTTCTAGTGTTGCATGGTATTTCTGGATTGGAAGCTGCAGCAGGCCACTGATGTTGCCAATCCTGCCTTTAAATGACCAGGTAGCTTCATGGGTAACATAGCGGCAGTTACTGTTTGTCATTGATGTGCCTGCCAGGGGAGAAATTATTACTTGCTATTGGTAGGTAGTTAATTGGACAATCTATCTCACTGTGGAACTGCTATCATGGATCTGGCACTTCACTCCTATGCTTTAGTGTTCAGCAACAGGACAGGCAAGAAATGAGAAAAGGGGTTACTGAAACACCATAAAAAGCAGCTTCTCTCCTAAGAGCACCTACCTGTTTGTTAAGAACTGGCTGCTGCAATCCATCGAACAGAAGTCTTATGCCTTCATATTTGGCCTCATCTCCAATACACTTGCCTATCAAATCTAGACAAAATGTCAAGACATAACCAGTTACAACAATTCAAACAAGGGAGGGATACAAACTCAATGCCCAGATCGTCAGAGCTTTTAATTTGATTTGTTTAAATCAAATCAAAATGTTTATTCTACAAAAAAGATATGTTGGTGCCAATTACTACAAAATGTTTTGATAGCTTAAGTATACAAATACAAGGGTATTTGAGTAGCCAGCACCTCTCCTACTGTGTGTATGGTTCTGGAGGCTTGTTGTACATGTTGTACATGTGAGAGGCTAAGCAGGGGAGTGACTGCATATTTCAATGTTTGTGAACCAACAAGTGCCCCTGCTTCTGAGCACAAAGGCTTATCATGCTTTTTTCAAATGCCAAGATTAACCAGGTGTGCCCACCAGTCCTTAATCTGTGTTAAAATGCCTTGATAATTCCACAGCCTTCTTTTTATCAGTTGAAAGAGAGAGAGAGAGAGAGAGAGAGAGAGAGAGCTGGGTGTGGTCATCTTAGTGAACAGATCCAGCCTCAAAACTCTGGATGATTTCCTCCAATGGCTTCGTGTAGATGTTAAAAAGCATAGGAAACACTGGCTCTGAATTTCAGTATGACCTAGGTCTACCCAGATTTTGTCTTAGGACAAAAGTCTTTTCATGTAGTCATCACAATTGGTTTAAGTGCAAATCCTCTCTCAATCATGCACAAATAAAGAGAAAAATAAACTTTGCATTTGTCATACTGCTGTTTCACCTTGCATAACATTGTAAACAGGATGAAAACAACATTGGCTGGTGACCTATGCAGGGGACTAGACAGGGGGAACATGTCCCTGTTCATTCTGCTGACCTCTCTGCCATCTTTGATACCATTAACCATGGTATCCTGGGATATTTGGCTGGCATGAGACTTGTGGGAACCATTTTGCAGTAATTCCACTCTTATCTTGCTGAACATTGCCAGAAGGTGGTGCTGGGGGACTATTGCTCAGATCCATGGCCATTGGCTTACGGGGTTCCTCAGGGCTCTATTTTGTTTCCTATGCTTTTTAACATCTACACGAAGCCATTGGAGGAAATCATCCAGTTTTGAGGCTGGATCTGTTCACTAAGATGACCACACCCAGCTCTCTCTCTCTCCCTCTCTCTCTCTCTCTCTCTTTCAACTGATAAAAAGAAGGCTGTGGAAATCTTGAACCGTCATCTGGAAGCAGCGATGGGCTGGATATGGGTGAACAAACAGGCTCAATCCACGCAAGACAGAGGTTCTGTTTGTCAGTAGACAAGCTATCCAGGATGCAGATTCAGCCTGTTCGAGATGAGACTGCACTCCCTCTGAAGGACCAAGTTTGCAGCTTTGGTCACTCTTGGACCCGGCATTGCTTCTGCAGGATTAGGTGGCTGCTGTGGCCCAGAGTACCTTTGCCCAATTTTGGCTGGTGCAGCAGTTGTGGCCTTTCCTAGAGAAAGCAGATCTAGCCACAGTGATCCATGCCTTAATCAAGTCTCTTTCAGATTACTGCAATACGCTCTTTGCAGAGCTGCCCTTGAAAAGTGTTTGAAAATTACAGCTAGTGCAAAATAAAGCAGCCAGCCTCTTGTCTGGCGTGTGTTTTATAGATGATATAATATTGGTCTTGTTCCAACCACACTGGCTTCCAATTCGTTTCCAAGCCCAATTCAAGGTGCTGGTTCTTATATAAACCCTAAATAGCTTGGGGACAGGATATCTGAAATACCACCTCTTCCTGAATGAGCCTGCCTGAAATTTACAATCTTCATCAGAGGTCCTGCTGTATGTCCCACTACCAATAGAGGTCAGGTTGGTCAGTACACAAGGCAAGACCTTTGCTGTAGCAGCACCCCAACTGTGGAACTCCTTTCCAAGGGAGGTTTGATTGGCTCCATCTTTGCCTAGTTTTAGGAGGGCAGTATTCCACTTAGTTTTTGATGGATTTTAATCTTGTGCTATAGTTTGTTCTTAAGACATTGTTGTTTTGCTTTTAATTGGTTGGATACTTTTTGTTGTTTTAAATTGTATACCACCTTGAGGACTCTGGTGGGCATAAAGGCAATATGTAAATACAATCAATTAATTAATTGAGAAAGAGGATACGGTACTCTGAAGCTTTTGTATCAGTTCCTTTATTTACTGGAACTGATACAAAACCTTTAGGGTACCTTTATCCTCTTTCACTAGAAAAGGAAACAAATTTCAGAGTTATTGGGAGACATCCAATGTTATATGAACAGAGTTCTGCTAGTGCAATGGGACTTTCCATTCCCCCACCCCCCCCAAATCTGTTTCAGAAGGTCTCCCAACCCTCTGGAGGGGGGACACACACATGAGGAGCTACAGGGAGAAGGGGAATCAGTTCTGTAAGCAGATGGACACAATTGGATTCAACCCATTTTTGGTTTGCTTTTTATATTACAAGTACGACAACTAATATGTAAAAAGCAGCAAGCAGAGTCTGGTGTCCCTTCTATTGGAAAAGTGTTCCAATGAATGTAGTATATACCTTCGAGTAGAAGATATTAAGAATTCCCACTGGCTCCCTAATGAGCCTGCACAGAAACATTGCCTACTGGAAAGCTATGAGCATGTCTTCAACAATAATCCCCCATATACACCAGGGATCCCAGTGTCTGTCTGTCTGTAGTTTATACATGAAGCAGAATCTAAACAGCCATTTCCCTAGAAAATGTTTTTTTTCTATGCATTGCACTACAGACTATTGAATTCATAGCACAGCCCACAGAATTTGAACTGCATGAAGCTTCCAGAGGACACTCCAGTGAATAAATCACAAGCTTTCAGCACTTGCTTGCAACTCGCTGCTAATATTACTACAAGTTCCATGTGGGAAGGGCTGGTATTGAGAAGCGAAAGGACCAACCATTGCCTAAGAAATTCCAAAGGCCTCATGAGGTTTTAGCAATGCAATACATCTCAAGCTATTCCTAACGCCTATATTCCCTTTAAACTAGAATGCTTTGAAAAACATACACCAAGGACATTTATATTAACATGTGCCATTGAACCTGATGGACTTTGGTCATTTAGAGTGCCTCTCTTCTTGATAGATCATGTCATATAAACACTGAACCTGGAATGTATTTCATCATTTCTTCAAAGGTCTGCTTTGCTCGTTTGTGCTTATCTTGAAAAGAGCGAGGTTCAGAATTCTCACAAAATACAGCATCTGAAACAAAGGAAAGTGATTCTTTTAGGACAATGCAGAGCTGTCTGCACAGATTGACTATTGCTTTAATTATTTTAGTTGGTTAACTTCAATCAGATAAATGCAAGACCCCTTTCCTTCTCTTTTAAGCACCCTTTATTTAGCTCTTGCTCCAGTATGTGCCGGGTTTTTTTTTACCTTTCCTTCTCTCTCTCTCTCTCACACACATACACACACACACTCACTCATTCACCTGTCCGTGAAAACTTCTACAAGTACAAAACAGAGCAATGTCCTACATATTAACAGAATAATCTGCATAAGGAGGCACAACTTGATACTAACCTCTCAAAGTGTTATAAGTGACACCAAACGGTGCTCCTGAAAGAGCTGTTCTAGCTTGTACTGTAGATAGTAGTCTGTGTACGTCTCTAAAGTGTTCTTGAAGAGAATCCGTCCTCCCATCAAGATATGATGAAGCCAGTCAGGAATATGGAAAACAACTCTACCTGTAAGGACATTATTATTACATTTAGCATAGGAACACACTTTATATTTTTAAAACTTAAAATTTCAAAGTACCTGCCAAGCCTTTGACTAAGCCTCCATGTTCTAAACACTTACACTGTTGATAGGCTCATCTTGCAGATATTTATAAAATGCCAACTATGCAAGATAGATTAATTGCTATAGAATCATAGAATAGTAGAGCTGGAAGGGGCCTATAAGGACATCGAGTCCAACCCCCTGCTCAATGCAGGAATCAAAGTTAAAGCATCTACTAGTGGTAGCAACATACATCACTTTACACTTGCTTACATTGAACTGCATTTGCCATGTTGATGCCCATTCCCCCCAGTTTGGAGAGATCCTATTGGAGCTCTTCGCAGTCCCTTTTTGTTTTAACCACCCTAAATAATGGTGCTTCTTGCACATCTTACCTCACTTCTACATCAAGTATGGATAGGATCACCACCCCTTTATTCATATACACATCAAGAGTAGTCAGAAGGGCAAGGCCCTATGAGCAGATGCCACTCCTGAGATCTGTGTCAGATAGCTTGCCATAATCAGTTTTCTCAGCCTCCCACAACAGGTATCATGAGGGGGGTTTCATGCAAATGCACCATAGAATTGTATCAACAAGAAAACGATCTTGGAAGTGAGAATTATCTGATGCTGGAACAAACCGCCAATGCACACACATGTTGACAAAAGAACAATAAAAACTTGTTGCACCAGCAGACCCCAGGCTGAAATACTAATTCTGTTTTAAGCTAATGTGTATACTAAATGGGGTGGTAATTGCAACAACACTTGATTATTCTTCATGCTAAAAAATATCTAGATGTGATTTCTCACCAATATACATTAAGTAGTCATAGACGCCTTCGACTGTCATCATTTCCATAAAGTAGTTTTGATTTTGTCTTCTCTCTAAATTCTCAGAGCGGCTTGCGTTGTTCTTATAGAGTTCGTTAAAAAGCTAAAATCAGAGAGTGTCAAGTTTTTAAAAAGCACAAATACTTTGCAATTCACCACCAAAAAAGAGTGTTCTGCAGTAATTTCAGGTTGGTTTTTAATGGAATCAGTGGGAATCCTCACATGCAACAGCAGAACTGTTGAAACTATCAGAAGTTTTGAAATGGTATCTGATATAAAACAAAAAAGATGGGCCATTACGGTATTTCATATACCAGAATGATTTGAAGGTTAAAACAGCAGCTTTAATCAGATTACCTGCACTTTGTAGGTTTGTCAACCATTAAACTAGCCTTGATCACAGAACTTGGCTCTTGTCAGCAGTTTCACTTTGGTACTGTGAAATTACAGGCAGCATTCCCAAAAATGGAACAGCTGAGCCAAACAAGACTGGATACCTCTGCTGAAACCTCATGACCTTTCATCATTTAACCAATCTCTGAGACTGGAAGAAACTTGGCTACCCTAACACGCTTCTTCTATTGTAGGAAGTGGGAACTTAACACAGTAAGCTTCTTCAGAGCACTGATAATTGTCTTTTACTGAGTACACAGTTCATGCAAAGCATCTAGGACAGTGTTCTCCAACCTTGGGTCCCCAGATGTTTTTGGCCTACAACTCCCAGCATGCCCCAGTTGGAGAACACTGATCTAGGAGTATGAGAAAGAAGTTCTGGTTCAAATCTCACTTTGGCCACAGATTCACAAGGTGGCAAGCCAGCCAAACTGCATTCGGAACAAGGGGCAATATTAGGCTACCTTATAAGATTATAGTAATGACTGAGATAATGCACGTGACACACCATTGGAATGTACTATGTAAATGTTTAGTATTACTGAGGTGGGTTGGGGTGGAGCAGCATATCCTCATAGTTGCAAGGGAAAACCCTAGCAGCTTGTGCTGAAGTAACAAAAACAAAGGCCTTCCAGTGAGTATAGAAAAAGAATTCTTCCACATAACACTCTGACCATCTTCATTCTCCCTATGATCAGTTATCATTCACTGTCCCACACGTCTTCCTCTTAGGAGACAAACTTTAAAAGTAAAGAAATCCAGATTTAAAAACTCACATTTTGAAATCAGACTAGACGACGAATAAATTGCTCGTTGGAAAATAATTCTAAAATGTCCTGTACCTGAATCAAATGCCTACACCTAGGCCTTGCTGGCCCTTCCATATTGCTTCCATGGGATCAGTTATAGCCTTTTTTTCATTCCTTGACTCCACCCAACTCTGGACCCAACTCAAGTTTCCACATATCTTTGGAAGGTGTGAAGTCATTTTATGAATGTTCTACCAATAGCAAGAAACAACTTCCTTTTTAAGTGGCTACCCAGTATTAGATCTTTTTATTCATTTCTGTTTCTACCACACGACATTCGAAGGTATATTGTAAAGATCTTGAAAATTGGCAAGATGATGTTTATGCCCAGGATCTAAAGAACCAGGAAACCGAGCCCATGAGCCCAAGGGGAACTTTATACTTGTTTTACTTGTCAATCAGTAGTCCCTAATGCTTCAGAGATGCAGCCTGGTGAGTGTGCCCAGGCAGTGTTTGGCTTTTCACTCCAGGTGCCAGTGTGTCCCTGGGGAGGATTTGGGCAGTGCAACGTGCTCCCATTCTGCCTGCCTTAGTTGGAGCATCTCACTGCCCTTGTCTCCTTTGGGTGTTGCTCTCTGGTTCCTGGGTGTGCTGTTCCAGTGGTAGTTCTATGATCACAGCTTTCTCTCAGCCAGTTCAAGGTAGGTTTGGGTCTTAGTTAGCCAGTGCTTATTTAGCCAATGCTAGGATTCAAGCCTTCCATGGACCCATACTCAGATGTGCCAGATGTGGTTGACATTCAGTGATGGGGAGGCAGAACGGGGCCAAAAAAAGCCCCCCCCAAATCCCCATGGAGTCACCACCTTGCTGGCAGGGAGCTAGCTGGGATCATGTGGGCCAAAGTGAGGAAAGGAAACAAGGCCAAAAAGCAGATACAGCACATGCAAACAAAATGTATTAATCACCATGATACAGACAGGTATTCAGAGGTACCAAGGTTACATTTATATAATCTATTATTGTTTCTCACTAGTCAATTTCTCCCCCGCCCCCCTGACGTTTCTCCCCAGAAGACATACTATACCTTTTTGTTGTTTTCAGAAGTAGGACTGAGAATAGTTAGCTCTGGTTTACTTGGTTTAGGCTTGGGAGATTCACAGGAATTAATAAAATTTATAATGAATGGCTCCAAGTGCTGGCCTTTCTGAAAGTAACCAAACAATAGCTGTAATGGGCAAGTTTTCAAAGTAAGAGTTATATGGGACAAATCTACAAGTAATTATTGGTAAAATATACTAATTACAAACATAATGAAGGAAGTCTACCCACCTCTTTCATTAGTTTTCCAGGAACAGATTTTATAATTTTGCCTGCAATTGAAAACAGGAAAAAATAAATCATTTGTTTTTTTAAACACAGCTAATGCTGTGTTCCTTCTCTCATTTTATAGGCCATATTTTTTTGTCTCTTGGTCTGCTGAAAAGCTAAACTCCTTAAGCAGTTACTCTCTTATCATTATGAAAAGACTACACCTCATACCATTTGGCCAGAGCCTTCAATGACAGTATGTATACTTAAACCAGGGGTGGGAAACTTGTGGCTCTCCAGATGTTTTGGCCTACAACTCCCATCATGCCTCACCATTGGCTATGCTGGTTAGGGCTGATGGGAGTTGTGGCCCTCCAGATGTTTTGGTCTACAAATTGCCCACCCATGACTTAAAAGTATAAAAAACTAAAAATAGTAGCACACAGGCAGAGTCTATACTCCATTAGTTTCACTTCATTTATGACAGGAGTGCACATGCAGCCCACCCAAGGTCCCCATGACCCCCTGCCCAGTGCTGCCCCATCCCCCACCCAGCAATTGGGGTTACTGCTTCTGTGCTGATAATGTCATCAGGGAAGCAGTGCTCCCAATCGGGGCTGATCCCCTATGACCTGAAGCAGCCTCCCTCCCACCCACAGTGATCTTGCACAGGATTGCTAGGATCCTGGGTGTGTGTGTGTTAAAGTCTCCCCCCATCCCAGTGTCTGCACTTGCATGTGTGGGGAGTTGACACCCAATGCAGCCCCTTGGATCTGAAAAGATTGTGCACCCCTGATTAATAAGAGATTTAACTAGTGCCATTTTTGCATATTACTATCTAATGGCTTAGTGGTTTGTAATTCCTATGCTGTCATTACTTTAAAAGTAAGCTAAGTACAGAACACATATTAATGAGTATTTGATGACAAAGGCTTGGATCCTGCTTTGCTCTTCCACATGAACAAAGGGCTCCATTTGCATAAGGGTCACTGTTACAACAAAAGCTCCCACTGGTGGAAGGAGAGGGAAGGAAATGTGTTTACTGATTTCCCATTGCTCCCTGTGCCACCTTCCAAACTGTTTCGGACCCTTTGGGGCAGATTTTCAGAGGGCACAGGGGCTTGCAGGGAGACTCAGTGAAAATCACTTCCCCTTCTTTTACCAGCAGGAGCACCTCTGTGAGCAGAGCTCCGCTCATGGGATGTCTAGATCAAAGCCAAAGACTTTAGCATAACTTAAAAACACTTTAAAGTATTTTTATACCAAAGAGGAAGATTCCTGTATGCTCATGGAAATTTCCAATTTTTATTTTCCGAAGATGGCAATAATCACACCTGGTTTAGATGGATGCTTGAAAACAGCTGGGGGGGGGGGGAAGGGAAATGTTAACTGGCCCATGCAAGTCAGGTTCCAACATCTGCACTTGGGTGAACTTGGTAAAAAAATAAAAATAAACCCCAGTTACAGCTTTTTACATACCTAGATTTACATCAGGCAACATTTTATCAAGAAATTGTGTCTCTCCACCATTAGGGGATAAGAAGTCAGCCAGAAGCTGGCTATTGCTTAGCTCTGGATGTTGTGAAAGTTTCTTTGAAGATGGGAGAAAAAGGAAAAATAAGAGATTATGCTCAAGTTAGCTTCTCTCTAGCAATGCTGTTTTAAAACTATTAAATTATGCTCACTAAAGACAGTAAGATACAGTTTACATAAGAGAGTCATCTGAATTCATGGTTATTTAATAAGTGCTATGTGAACAGCACTTTTTAAAAAGTGCTATGTGACGGAAGTATACATTGCTTGAGTGGAGAGATGATAGGAGGACCATCCCATGCTATCTATATACATACATACACATATACCCCCCCTCCTTCAAATGCAGTTTTCTTCCTACCTGCAGGTATTCCTGAAACTCCTCTCTCTTCGACTTTAAAAATTCATAGTTCTTTGGTCCAATGATCCTCTTTGAAGGTAGTTGAGCATCAGGGAATGTACCTGAGAATACAGCAAAATTTAAGTACGTTGAATTTAATGTTATAGAACCTTTCAGTGTCAGAGTAAAAAGACCGCTGAATTCCCAAAAAGAGAAAGTGGGGCGAGTGTGTGAATGTACCATGAAATTCCGTCAGCTTTGACTCGAGGACGTAAAATTCAAGGTATTTTCTGAAGACTGACCAGCGTTCAGGATTATGCCCAACTGAAAAAAAAAATACAGATTTATGATTTCTTTACCCGCCCTGCTCAGGCTAGATGGGTTAGACTATTAGAGGGTTCTATATGCAAACATATAAATCTAAGAAGATAAAGACAAAGGTATTAAACACTGATATCAGCACTAGTGACCTGCTGCTGTCATACATGAACATTTTAAAAGGAGATTTAAACAACTGTAATCGCCTAAGGAAATATCCCAGCCAACTGAATGGATGCAACATTCCAAAACAGTTAATCACAAGTTTCAGACAATAGATTTGGATTTCTTTGTTCTTTACATTTTGAAAACTTAACACACCTTGGAAACACAACTTAAATAAAATGAGTGTCAAACTAAATATGCATATCAAGAGTATTAGATACTACGTATGCATATACTTCAAAGAGTGCCTACCTGCCATTCTATCATTCCTCTCCACATCAATGCAAAACACTGGAATTCTCTCTCTTCTCTCTTTCCTTTCAAGGGAGGGGTCTTCAAAGAAGTCCACATATGGAATGGTAATGTTCCAGGCAGCAAGATTGCGAGGTGTATTAGGCATGCTAAGTGCCTCCACAGGAGAATCATCTTCCATTACCATAATGCCTTCCTCAATCTACAGTGAAAGATTCACACATCAAGAGACGGTTGTGAGCTACATAATACATTATGGACATGACTGTTCATTTTATTTAATAGATCTAGATCAGCCTTCCCCAACCTGGGTACCTCTAGATGTTTTGTCCTACAACTCCCATGATCCCTGACCATTGGCCATGCTGGCTGGGGCTCATGGGAGTTGTGGTCTGGAGAGATCCAGGTTAGAGAAGGCTAATATAGACAGATATATAAAATAAGTATATCCTTTCGTTCCACTTAGAAAGGCTCACAATTTTAAAATTATAAAGTAAAATATTAACACTATTATACAATTAAAAAGATTTAGCATAAGCTGGCATGACGCGTTTGTAGGGATGTGCGCATGACTTGATTGTGGGGTGGAAGTGGGGTGGAAGTGGGGTGGAAGTGGGGCAAACTCACCCCACTTGCCCCCGAGCCCCGCGGAACTTACCTTTCCCTGGCTCAACACATCTCCCTGGAGAGGAGCTGGGGAGAGGTACTTCTGGGTCCCCGGCGCTGCGTTTTTCACGTAAATACCATAGAAAACCACCTTAAAACGGCCGCGATTTTCTATTCGCTGCCGTTTTAAGCTGGTTTTCTATGGTATTTACGTGAAAAACGCAGCGCTGGGGACCCAGAAGTGACGCGACAGGTCCCAGCGCTGTGCCAGGAAGTGACGTAACGGGAACCCGGCGCTGCGTTTTTCACATAAATACCATAGAAAACCAGCTTAAAACGGCCGCGAATAGCAAATCGCGGCCGTTTTAAGATGGTTTCTGTGGAGAAAGCCAGAGCACACAGTGAACAAACCCTTGTCTAGTTTCCCCTGTATCTGACACCCCGCATTCCCCCCTCCTCTTTGCATAATCCTCACCTGGGGGCAAGTGACACATTCTGAACCGACACATTCTTAACCGACCAGCTGATGGGGGCAATCACACCTACCCTCAAGGTAGGGCTGGGACGCCAAAAGGTGAGAAGCAGTCTCAAAGAGCTGCCAAGTACCCCAGATCACCCAAGAGATGCCTGCCCAAAAGGCGCCACCACCCCGCAGGGCACAGTTGGCCACCTGACCGTCAGGGGTGGGGTAGGGGGCCGAGGGAGGGTTGAAGACCAAGTACTCAGGAACCAGGTGGTTGTTGGGAACACAGGGAAAACGTGCATGGATCAGGTCGCTGGCTCCAGTCAGGACCAAGCAATTTCCAACCCCGGGCAGGGTGCCCGGAGACCAGCTACGGAAACTGCCACGTTAGATCTTAGGGTCAGATTCTCTGATGTAAGGTAACTCTCTGTATTGAGCTAAGCCTACCTTGTAAGCAAATTGAATACTTCTGCTCTGCTATCTGTATTGACTCCTGTGTTTATACTTTGAAATTCCTGTAGTCTATTAGTTCCACTCCATTAAACTCTTTGAAATTGACCAGATTGTGGTTTCCGTGTGTTCTGGGGGGATTTTGTGTCAATATCACTCGCGGCTGGAATTAAACGCTTTGGGAGCTGCATACAAGGCACGACTTCGGTGCCGGTTAACCCTTAAGGTGCCGAACCTACGCAACGGACCAGGTTCGGTCCGCCAGTTTCCTATGGTATTTAAGTGAAAAACACAGCGCCGGGGTCCTGTCACGTCACTTCCTGGCACAGTGCTGGGACCCGTCGCATCACTTCTGGGCTCCAGAAAATCCGCTGGGTGCCTTGCTGCCACCGCAAGACGTATCGCGCAGCGAGGGTGCTCGCCAAACACCCGGCGAGCACAACGAAGAGGTGAGTGTACATCCCTACTTGCCATGGAAACCCATTGTGCCAGCTTACAGTACTGGTGTTGTAGTGAAGGTCACTTACATTAGTGCTACGTCAACTGCATCAAAGAACAGGCAGGTTTTTGACGTGTTCGTTCATCAATGGATCACTGTTTTCTTTTATCCCAAGTATGTAAAAGTGAAACGTAGGTGTTTATTTGTAGCATTTATTGATTTCTCATCCGCTTTTGATTCAATTAATCGTGATCAACTTTGGGATAAACTAAACAAAACCTCTATCGATAAAAGATTATTGATGCTGATGTAGCAGCTCCATTCTGACATGAAGATCCAAATTAGGATGGACCGTTCAGGCTCACTCTCAGATTTGATTCAAACTATGCAAGGTGTCCGCCAAGGATGTTTATTAGCTCCACCATTGTTTAATATTTATGTTAATTATTTAATAACTGATTTAAGTAGTCAGGATAATTATGTGCCACCTAAATTGGAAAATAGGAAATCTACAGTACTTATGTATGCTGATGATACCATTCTGCTGTCTCAAACACAATAGGGGTTGAGGAGATTACTGAAAACCTTCAATTACCAGTGCAAGAAAAATTGAAAATTAACTACAAAAGACAGAAGTATTAGGTTTTGTTCATAGGTTTAAAAAATATAGATGGCAAATTGATAGGCATCCTATAGAGCAAGTGAAGTCCTTTAAATATTTAGGCATATGTTACTCAACTGGAAATTGGAATAACCATATGGAAAATGTTAAAAAAACTGGCTACTAATACTGTGAACTCCTTATTAAGGTTTTACTGGGGCAGAGGAGGTAGACAGATTTTTCCAGCTATTAAAATCTATGAGGCCAAAATTATATCACAGATTTGCTATTGTGCTCAAATATGGAGGTCTACTCAGAAAATGAATCTGGAAATACCCCAGAATAAATTTTCGCGAGCTATTCACAACCTCCCTAAGCCAACCAAAACCTCTATTCTTCTCTTGGAAACCAGTCTTTGTACAGTGAAGACCAGGGTCCATATTTCTGCCCTCAGATATTGGTTGAAATTGCAAAAAGGGATGGGATCTTCCTTAGTACTATCTGCTTTTAGAGAAACGCTGAACCTCAATAACAGAGTGGCTCCATCTTGGAATCAAGAAATCCTACAAATGATTGATATATATGGACTTTGCTTGGATCTCTTGAACTCCTTAAGCTTTGAGATGGCAGCACAATACCTGAAATCTCCTATTTTAAACCATGATTTTCGAGATGACCGTGCTGCTGTCGGTTTGTCGAAATGTACCCCTTGGTATGCCAAATTGCCTATCCAAACTTCTCTTCCACATTATATAATCAGTATTAAACTTTAAATGGAGGAAAGCATGTACAGCCTTACAATGTCAGGCAATGAACTCTGCCTTTTCTTGAAGGACATTATCGTCAGATCCCTTTTGAAGAGAGAGTGTGCCCACGTGGATCCAATGTGCTTGAAGACCTGCCTCACTACTTACTCGATTGTCCAAGTAAGCCCTTAAGAGTAGCCCGGTTTACAGATCTAGATCTTCCATTCAATAGATCTGTTGGGTATCTGATTAATTTTTTATTGTGGGATAGCTCCCCTTATATTTCTGAAAAAGTGGCCGGTTTTGCTTTTAGAGCATCAATTTTAAAGTGGAAGTTTGGTAGTGATGATAAACTGAATGTTTCAGATGAATAATTTTACCTGCTGGAATGTTGGTCCAGTGTTTCTTTTATCTGTGTAAGGTATTTTTATCTTATTTTATTGCTTTTGTAATGGCTTTGGCTATACAAAATAAACTTTACTTATGTATGTCAACTGCATAAGCACAGCGGCCCTGTTGGATATTGCATTATGTCCTCAAGAAGCAAAACCCAAATTTACCACCCATTTCCTGAAGGAAGACTTACACAGATTTCACTTTTAGGAAATCACAATATCACAGTTTCTAACCCTTGCTTTAAATTAAAACCAAAATGTGCTATGAGACATTATACTGGACTGTCTTTATGGTTTTTAAATGTTGCAGTGTGGTACAAAGCTCTGCCTGTCTCCTTGGACACACATGAAGTAGATTCTTTAACAGTGACAGAAATTTTGAAAATAAGGGGCACACGTCCATGATGTTTAAGAATCTGGTGCTTCACCACAAAGCTTTGTCAAGCACCCAATATTGCAGCTGTATTGCAGAAAATAAATTATCTATGGCTTCTAAAAGCTTAAGTAAATCCAAGAGCAAGCAGATGTGGGGAGGATGTGGGTGTTTAGGACTCCCTCACTTACTGTTTTTCTCCCAGTGCAGATTCCAAATTTGGGCTGACAGGAAAGCAGTGCTGCTTGCTCCAAAAATCTGGAATTTTATCCTGACATTAGGAGGAACAAGCATTCAAGTCTTCTTTTCTATCTCAGAACTAACCGTTTCTTGCTTGAGCAGTCACTGTTCAGTTACTGCCAGTCACTGACTCTCAGCCTCACCTACCTCACAGGGTTGTTATGAGGATAACATGGAGAGGAGGAGGAGGATTATTATGTAAGCTGCCTTGGGTTCCTTGCAGGAAAAAAGGCGGGGTATAAATATAATAAATAAATAAATAAATAAAATAAACAGCATATCTGGGTTTACCTATAGTGCCCTACCTACCCATGCTGCAAGAAACATTGGACACAGATACAGTGAAAAGGTTCAATTCTCTCTCTAACTATTGCAGCTGATAGATCTCTTGCTTACCCTTACAAAATGACTACAGCTGCGGAGGGGGAATTAACTTTATCTCTATGTTCAATGGGCTGTATTGTATGCATGCTAGTAAAGGCTACATTTTATCCATGTTTCATGGAGGTAAATTTTCAAGACACTACACTGCAACCTCTACTATTGCTGACTTTGTACTCAGCTTTTTCAGGGTTGCCTTTTTTACACTACAGAGTTAACTGCCTTATGAGAATTCTCATGAGTGAGATTGCTACAATGCTACGACGTTGCAGAATGTCAGAGAAAGCAGGAAAAACAAATACCAGAACCCTGGCTTAGAAGTCACCTCAAGTGTCTCTTTTGAGGCAGAAAGTGTGGAATACAAATTATCTTAATAATAAAGTGGTATCCACAAAACACATTGACTTGGATCAAGCGAATGTTTTCAAACCAACATGTTCAAGCCAACAATGTTTTCAAACTATACTGGCTTGGATCAGCCAATGTGTTTTCAAGGCAACACCTTGGCTTGAAAAATTGCCTCCAGGACAACATGGATAAATGTAGCCTTTATTAGCAGCTAGTGAAGCTCGTAGAGAAAAAGTTGCATTAACTGGCGTTTTGGATATTGTTTATTTTCACCAGTTTACTTATCCCAATTTATTAGTGGTTTCTTGGTTTCCTGTTTGGTCTGGTTTATTTTTAAAAGTGCGAAAGCCCTGCCGCATGAGTGGTTGCTCCTGCAAGTGCACTGGCACAATACGATGCTATCCAGAATTTACAAAGATTTACTAATCTTATGCTCCTGCAGATGAAATTGAAAGTACAGGATAAAGGGCAACTGTGGAGTCAGAATTGTTAGGGCAACTCACATCCTCTCCTTCAGCCAGGCCATAACTGGGTAGCACAGCTCCTTCCATTGTGGTACTCTTGAACACACCTTTAATTTTGCTGCTTATACTTCTGATTCCAGAGGATTCTCCTTTTTTCTGGGTGCTCCTGTTAGTAATAAATTGGGAAATGCATACTTCACAGCAATTCCAAGTGAAGAAAATGAAAGTCCTTTCATTGTTGAAATGTTCTTCAAAGGAGAACATTTAAACAACTGTGTTGCATGAACAGTTTAGGTGCAAGAGCTCAGCACAGTATTCTTTATTTCATTGCCTGACCAAGCGAAAGAGACCCATGAATAGAAACAGGTTTCTGCTCATGGTTCTATATGTAGAAAAAGGGTGCTGTAGACAGAAACAGAGCAAAAACTGCATCTAGCACTTGAGCGTGTGTACAATAATTTTGCACAAACACACAGCACTGGTCATGTGGAAGGGAAAAGAGGGAAGACACTCTTTCTTCCTGCCCCTCCAAAAGTGATTGCCTAGGTTACAGCAAAAGGAGGATGCTCAAGCAAGGTGGGCACAAATTATTTTGGTTCAATTCAAACTTCTCTGGGGTCTATAATCTAATTCAGACTAGTATATTTACACATACAATAGCAAAACACCATCCACTGGGATATGCTGGGTGCAAAGAGGGCACATCTGTGCATTCATGCACACAGTGCATGGCTAATGAACAGACTCACTGCACCTCCGCCTCAATGGGGCCCTGTGCCCAAGTAGCCAGTCTTCCTTCGCCCCCAAGTCCAGCAACCACACACTCGAGAAAGTCAACGGGGTGCACTCAGATGCCACACTGGAATGGGATGCTAAACCTGCTCCCTTCCCTGCCTCTAGGGATCCCAACTTTAGAAAAACAAGCCTGCTAAAGTGTGAAGGAATGTTGAAACTGGGCTTCAAAATATACAGATTACAGGTGTGTCCCTACAGATCTCTGAAATGCCTATCTCCAAGTGCTCAAAGTTCTAGATGAGAAGAAATGAACTTCAGCTAGACGTTTCCTCACCACAGCAACCTTTCTAGTTAAACAGAACAAAGAAGTTGACATCAAATAAAGAGCAATCAGGATAGCAAGTCTTCATGCCACATAAATAGCCTTGTAATGGGGAAAATTTCTGAATAAAGTATGCTTGACACACTGCTTAACTTGCATATAAACCATCAAGCACTTAAACAGGCATGTGTGATATGAAATGGTCCTGACTTACTTCAAAGCAGCAGGGAGAGATGGCAAAAAACCAGATGGGAGGGTAAGGACTGACTCAAAATGAGGGAAAATAGATGCAGACGAAGCCTCCTGGCTTGAGAAAGCAGCTTGCCCTAAAGAAGATGGCTTGGTGCATGGTTTACAATCTTGTTCAGAGCTAGAGCAACTTATAAGGGAGAGAGCATCCAGAAGGCAGCAAGTTTAAGTGAAAAAGACAGACATTAGCCACCAAGTCTGCATTCCTCACTGCAGCCGTGCATTCACAGACAGCCTAGCAATGGCATGCGAGCTGGTATACTGCCCTTACACCAGACAGGTCAGCTTCATTTTTTAACCGAGAAATGCAACTAAGCATCTGAGCAGGAGAAACACACAGGCAAAATGTGTGTGAGCGTATAGATCTTGTTCAAAACAGTTCTTTTTTAATGGGACTAATAATATATAAAGGAAAGGGAACCACAGCTTAGTAGTATTTATTGCATTACTGTGCTGCTTTCTGCTAACAGAATTATCCATTCAGCACTACTATAAAACAGAGCAGGGCCTTCAGACATCCACTATTAACTAAGTATTCTGAATACCCATGTGAAATACAGAAATACTTTTTGAGGAATAATTTTTTTAAAAAAATGAATATGCCAAACACTGTGACCCGGTTACAAAAAGAACGTTATTAAACTGGAATGGGTATACCAAAGTGCTCTTCTCCTAATAGGTGACTAGTATTTAGGAATGCTTGGTGACAGATTTCTAGAGTTAAGAAACTTGGGCACGAAAAGCTATGCATTAAGCCAAGCTGAATGCCATTGGGGGGGGGGGGCTAACATTTTAAACAAGATGGGAGTGTGCCATTACATGCAGGATTTCAACATGAATTCTGCCTGGAAATATTGTCCGTGCCTTTAAAAACCGTGTGCCCAAATGATATTTGGTATAAAGGCAGTACAGGATAGTCACAAACAGGTGCAGTGCAGACAGGGAATGTCAATGGCATGTCAGCTTGACTTACCGAAGATCATCCAAACCGAGGCCACCTCTGCAACAACAGGCAAACAGTATTACCCCACAGGCCAAGGAAAAAAAAGAGAAGCAGGCAACATCATCCTATTCTACCCAGACTATGCAAGTTTAGCTAAACTGTGAACAGGAACAATTATGGTGGCCTGCCAAACCTAGACCGTGCAAGCCAAGACTAGTTCCTACTTCTGTGAACCCTGGAAAAATGCTATAGTTGGATTGCCTAATCGTTCTTTCCTGGGAGGGCTTTGGTGCTTATTGCACCTTCCTGAAAGGAACAACCTAAACAGGTAGAACTGGTTCCATAATGTTATCTGCATGCCAGAAGTGGCACCTGCTTAATTTTGGTGACACAGCTGTCAGAGGCACAAGAGCCCTTGCCAAAGGGTGGCAGTGCTACTCTGCAAGAACAACAACCTGTGGCGAAGAATGATTTCAGTCAGCAAGGAATCTATCATTACGCCCAGGCAATAATAACCAAATTATGTTCATATTGATGCAACCCAATACTGTAAGAGGCATAAGCAACAGACTCATACTTTCATATCTTCAGGGTGGGTGGGTGGTTTTTGCCTTCTGTGCCAATGAAAGCAGCCAGCCCCTAATTTTATCTATATTTTTGCATTCCTAACACAGCATGATTCCTAGTTACAGCATGCAAGCCACTAGCTAGTACAGTAACACCTTGGATTGCAAACATAATTCGTTCCGGAACCATGCTTGTAATCCAAAACACTCTTATATCAAAGTGAGTCTCTGGCAGGCGTGAGCGGGGCCGATTTCGGCCCGCTATGCCTGCTCGAGGCGAGCGGTTACATCCCTACCTTGTATTGCAAGACGTCGCTTGTTTATCAAGTCAAAATGTATTAAAATTTTTTGCTTGTCTTGCAAAACGCTCTCAGACCAAGTTACTTGCAATCCAAGGTATCACTGTAATATATATCTCAGTGGGAAATGAGTATTAGACATCTGAGCATGCCTGGATTTTTTTAAAAGTTCAGGCATATTAATTCTTTCGATAAAATGTAACACTACAATAAAGACTTTGGTAACATGTTATACATAGCTACTTGCACTATTTTAAACTCATACACCATGTGAAACAATGACATGAAATATCAACAATATTAGAATTGCATTTTATACTAGCATAATATTGAGAAGCACATAGCTTAAAACAGACACACATAAACACATAAAATCTAATAATTAAACAAGGTAAATGCTTTTCAGATGCAGTTATCCTGGCAAAATAGGAAATACTCCTCTGCACATTCTTAAGTCCCAGAAAAGGAGGGGCAGGAAGCTAACCAGAAGACCAACCAGCAAGGCTACCTACCACTAAACATATCGTATTTTTCGCTCCATAAAACGCACCGGATCATAAGACGCACTTACTGTAGGGCACGTTAAAAATAATAATTTTTTTTTTAATCAGCTGTTCCGCGGGGAATTAGCTGAGAGGCGGAGGCTTGCCCCGCCCCACCCAGGAGCCCTCCGCTCTTCCCAGGACCAGCAAAGGAAAGTAAAATAATAATTTTAAAAAATTCTTTTTTTTTAAATCAGCTGATCCGCGGGGAATCAGCTGAGAGGCGGGGGCTTGCCCCGCCCCACCCAGGAGCCCTCCACTCTTCCCCGGACCAACAAAGGAAAGTAAAAAAAAAAAAAAAGTAAAATAAATAAATAATTTTTTTGAAAAAATCAGCTGTTCTGCAGGGAATCAGCTGAGAGGCAGGGGCTTGCCCCGTCCCACCCAGGAGCCCTCCGCTCTTCCCCGGACCAGCAAAGGAAAGTTAAAAAAAAAAAAAAGTAAAAAAAATATATATATATTTTTTAAATCGGCTGTTCCGCGGGGAATCAGCTGAGAGGCGTGGGCTTGCCCCGCCCCACCCCACCCAGGAGCCCTCCGCTCTTCCCCGGACCAGTTGGAGGCGCGCAGAGGTAAGTTAAAAAAATTTTTTTTAACAATATTCACTCCATAAGACGCACAGACATTCCCCCTATTGGGGGGGGGGGGGGTGCGTCTTATGGAGTGAAAAATACGGTGACAGGACTATACTACTGAAAAATATGTGAGGCCCATTTCACATGCCATGACTGCGATCCAGACCCATGTATACAAACAGGGCTTTCCTACTCTCAGCAAAATAAAACAAAAGGTGGGGTACATTTTGAGAGTTCTGAAAACCATAAAGCACCTGGAAAATACACACTAGCCTATGTGTATACACAAGTCTGGTTGGAGAGCATTTATAGATGTACAAAAATATTGACCCCTTCAGGAATAAAGATTTTAGGCAATTTACAATGCAAACTGCAAGGAAGAGG
Source organism: Shinisaurus crocodilurus (assembly GCA_021292165.1). Classification (NCBI taxonomy): domain Eukaryota; kingdom Metazoa; phylum Chordata; class Lepidosauria; order Squamata; family Shinisauridae; genus Shinisaurus; species Shinisaurus crocodilurus. The sequence goes on from JAHFWL010000335.1 coordinate 44,171, forward strand.
TCTGTGATGGAGTGTTGCTTGCTATGTGGCTTGCCACCCTAAAGTTGAATTTCAAGCAGCCACCCTCATAACTCAGGAAAAGAGATGACAGCATGATACAGTTGTTTAAACAGATCTCTTCCTAACCCAGGAAGATGAACATTTTGGGTGAAATATGTGTTGTTTCAACGTATGCTTGCCTTAACTCACAGGTACAGTGTGCCATTGATTTCAAATGTTCGCCAATACCCATCATGTTCAAACAGAAGACCATCAATGATGTCCACAGGGCACCTTCCCTGTTCTTATTATAAACTGGTCACATACCAAATGAGTTCAATTCAAGCATCATGCTCTATGTATCAATTTGCCAGAATGTCTTCCTTGCTTTTCCCCCCACATGTGCATATTTGCTCTTTAGGAATACAGGAGGTTCACCTATGCATCTAAGGAGCCTGCAAAGGTGGCTTTGTTATGATGCTTGGGGGGGGGGGGGAGTTCTCTATTTAAAAATGTGCCAAAATCCCACATTTATTTTAAAATAATTGAACTGAAAATGTACACACTTTGATAGAATCAATTTTTATAAAGAAAATGGATGTGAAGCTAAACTGACAGATTACAAAATGCCTCAATGGCACTCTAATGCAGTTCATTCTAATGCACACTGTCCACTGTACTTCATTATTATGGTCATAATTTTTGTTACTTCTGGAGTATTGTTTTTTCACAGTGGCTTGTCAAAAACAGTATTCTGATAAAGAATGATGCAATAGGTTTCAAAGAATAGTTTATATCATATGCTTAATTCTCATAAATTCATCTATAGAACAAAGTTTAATAAAAGCAGAAAATCTGACAGCCATATTATTAAAATTCATTATATCAAGTATAGTTCACTTACTTGTTTGATTTGGAACCGCGTGTTGGGGATTCATCTTGTTCTTAAGAGATAACTGAAGTACTAAGTGGGGTGGGGGTTGGTTAATTGCTATCACTATTTTTTAAATTGTATTTATTCAATTGTATTAGTCATCCTATAACAAATGTACTCAGGGTGACTTTCATAAATGCAGATAAACAAATAAAAATCCAATTAAATTGCATACATAAGATCTACATCAAAAACAGCACCAAAGATCCATGGAAAATCAGCCAGAGGCCTAAAACTTAACAGATAACAGTCATTCAAACCTAAGGAATAAAAGGCTCCAGGTGGACTTATCAGAGGAGGCATTCCATAAACTGGGGCTACTGCTACGAGTAGCCACTTCCCACAACTCAGTATGAGAGTGGGCTAAGACCAGAGCTTCTGATGACCAACTCAGGGCACAGGTTAGAACTATACATGTGAAGAGGCAGTCTTTCAGATACTGTGGACCCCAAGCCATGAAGGGTATTTATAGGTTAAAGTCAGCAGTTTGAATTGGCCTGGAATTGAACTGGGAGCCAGTACAAATGGTACAGTACTGATGTAATATGATTATACTGTCATGTTCCAGTCAGGTTTCCTACTGCCATATTTTGTACTAACCAATTTCCAGTCCATCTTCAAAGGCAGCCCCACGTACAATGAACTGCAGTAATTTAAGTGGGAGGTTACCAGGCACGGATCGCCAAAGCCAGGCTCTACTTATCCAGGAAGGGTCATAGTGGCCTACCAGCCTAAGTTGGTAAAAGGCATTCCATGCCACAGAAGAGACTTGCACCTCTAGTGAAAGAAAGAGATCCACAAGCACCCACAAAACTACGAACTTGATTCTTTAAGGGGGAGTGCAACTCCTTCCAGAACAGGAGCAACAGAACAGGTACAACAGGTATTGGGTGTTCTCCTTCCAGAACACCAATAGACAGAGCACCCACCAATACCCTGTCTTATCTGGATTGAGCTTCAATTTATTTGCTCTCATCTAGTCCATTACCACCGCTAGGCACTGATTAAGCACTTCCACTGCCCCCACCTGATCAGATGAAGAGAGAGATAGAGCTGCATGTCATCAGCATACTGATGGCACTGCACTATAAATTCGGATGGCTTTACCTCATCGGTTTCATGCAGAGAACTGCAGAGCGAGATTGTGCAATACTGAAAACACCTTAACCAAGTACGTATTCAAACTAAGTGCTACTTTTGTGGCACCTTTGAAAGACACAGCATTCTCTCATCTTCAGGCTTACCTCACTGCTGTGGCAGAACCTAGGGTGAAGACACTGTCTAAGAGAGAAAAAAAACATGTTCGTAGGCTTCAAAGAAGCATCGCATTGTTTGCAGCTTCACAACTTCAGCATAGGGACCATCAGCAACTACAGGTGAAAATGTGAGGAACATTAATCAGGAACCATTGCAGTGTAAAATATCTGTGATATACAAATGCTGAGTTATAGGAGAATTTAACTATTTTCAGCAAGGTCTAACCACCAAATTCTGTTCTCTGCATTTGAGCAGTCCTTTCTTCTTGATCTAAAGTACTGGGAATCATAGAATCATGGAACAGTAGAGTTGGAAGGGGCCTATATAAGGCCATCGAGTCCAACCCTGCTAAATGCAGGAGAACAGATGTGGGCAGCCAGGCAGTCACCCATCCAAGTACTGACCCGGCTGATACCTGCTTAGCTTCAGCATGTGGCATGCATTATGTGCTCTCGATGCCACCTTCAGTCAGCTGCCCAGTGTCCAGGCAGAGCAGGTATTTTGAGAGTAAGGAGACAGACATGGCCAACAAGGAAGATCACAAAGTCCGAACAAGAGCTCCTCAGTGCATGTACTTGAACGAGATCAGGGGTTGGCAACCTGGTGTCCTCCAATGTTTTGGGCCTACAAAACATCTGTGAGGGTGCCTGGTTGCCTATCCATTGATTAGGTAACTGATAACGTACATTCTTGCCCCAATGTTTCTACTGTTCTATGGGCACCCACAGTGTAAGGGAAAAAACAACACACAGGTAGCTAACTGCCAAATATTACCACATCTCACGACCAGACTCAACTGCCTCAGAGCTCTGCTTCTTCAGCGTCAATTTAAATCTTCCTTTCAATTCCACTTACTACTTTTTATCTCTTCCACCAATGAAAGGATCAAGCCTTAATTTTGTCTAATGCTTTCATCAAACAGTAAGTTCTGTAGAGTTTTCTGCACTTTCTCATGAAGGGAATCCATCTCCGAATCTGATTAATCGGGCTGCAAAATTCTGTCATTAAATTGCTCTGTTGCAACTGAATAAATGCATTATTTTCTGAACACTGACAATATGCCCTTTGGAGGAAAAGGCTATTTATAAAATGTTAAAAATAAAGCAGAATAAGCTTGGTATAACAGTCTCTACTTTTTTCTCCACTGTAATAAAATTTCATTTTAATGCATAAACTGAAAAAACTTTACATAAAAGATCTACCTTGATCCAATCTTAATGCTGTAATGCTAAACATTCAGGAATTAAGCAACTGGCCGAACATACATTTAAAATAACTTCATAACATTTCCCCTCTTCCTTTTATGTTTCGCAGTTACTAGATTGTAAACCTACTGTGATGGGGCCTTTCTATTCTTCTACAGTACATAGTTCCATTTTAAGTGTATAATTGTTATACTGATCCCAAAAAATGGCAACATTAATAAAATGGCGTAAGAGCTTATTGGTAGGGTAGGGTATCTTACCTACATCCAGGTAAAACTGCAGTACATGCACTGCTCCTTCTTTTTTCAAAAAATTCATAAGAGAAGAAGAGATCTTGCTCGCCTTTAATTCTTTTCAGATCCAACTGCAAGACCTGAGTTAAAATGTAAATTAAAAAATTGATTCCAGATGTCTGTAAGATTGCTTTCTAAAAAGAAAATCAAACAACATACGTAACATTTAAAATTTTCTTTCTTGCTTACAGAGGGCTTCTTATTTCTGGGCTCTGCAAACTTTTGCAAAAGGGAACCAAAGCTGACGCAGGTTCTGTTGCTTTTCCAGGCTGCAGAAAAAGAAGAGCAAATCCACTGAGCAAGGCTGTGAGATTTCATAATCAGCACAATTTATTCTAATTTTGTCGGTACTCACTGGGCTGTCATCAATGAAGATAAGCAGCAAATGATTCACGGTATCCTAATAGAGGGGGGGGAAATATTAAAAGACAACAGCTGGACCAAGAGGCCACGCCTACACGAAGCCCCCTAACACACTGCCTACATTCCTGAAAGACCACCCACCCAAAAGGTGAGGGTACTCGTCTCCTCAACAGTTTTCCACAAAGCAACAAGTTGCTGCTGCTGCTGGGAGGAGCCAGCACCCCGTTCCTTTCCTCAAGTCACCTCCGAGTCCCCTTCCCTCCTTCACTTTGGGAGCACACAGAGACATATTTGGATGCCAGCCAACATCTCTCTAAAGCCAAGGTGTGATGGAGATTCAGACACAAGCTTGTAAAGAATTAGCCATAGGTCATCTGCTATCCTCTTGAATATAAACCAGTGTTCCAATAAAAACGGTAAGAATGCTAGATAGATGTGAGGCTGGAACTCGACATGGGTAGAATGACCTAACTGGGCTCCTACTGAATCCTGTGGCTTTTGAGAGGGCTTTAAAACACAGAGGTACAGGGAGAAGCTGCTGCCCTCCCACAAACTGCTTTTTTTGGGCCTGTTTTTCTTCTGGTGGAGATTATCTCTGGTTACAGAGCTACACTGGGAGAATAATAGCTTAAAAAGGAACTTCAGCAATGTGAAGGAAGGAATTCACAAGCTCAGGGATGGGGAATGTGTGGCCCTCAGATGTTGCTGGTGAGGGATGATAGGAATTGCAGTCCAACATCTGGAGGTCCACATTTTCCCCAGCCCTGTCCAACCCATCCCACATCTGCCGCACTTTAAACCACCCCCATTGCTTTGCCACCCCCTGACATATGGGGCTGTCGTATCTAGTTTGGCTTTGAGATGCAAGCTAGAAAACTAACATTTAAAATAACTTCATAACATTTCTCCTCTTCCTTTTATGTTTCGCAGTTACTAGATTGTAACTACTGTGATGGGGGCCTTTCTATTCTTTCTACAGTACATAGTTCCTTTTAAGTGTATAATTAATAGTTATACTGATCCCAAAAATCATCATTGGTACCGCTTCCCCTTTGGCAGCAGGTCAGTTTCTATATCTTAAGGAGTGAACACCTAAGCAGTAATCTCTTTGAAATCTTGAACTAGGGAACAGGATTCTTCCAGGCTGCCACTACCAGCAGGGAGGCCTCGAATGAATTGCCCACCCTTGCCTTCGCCATGTTTCCAGAGTCGAGAGGACTGCTATCACACACTCATCTGAGAAGCTAGCAGCTATCAAGAATAAACCCCAAAGCCACTCACAAATAAATTCACTAAATTAACAATACATAATTCAAATATATATAACCAGGAACACAACTAACAACATATTCCGATATAAGCATCAAATAGCATCTCATAGCGGTCAGTCACAGTAGCATTTTTTCTGAAAAAAAAGAATCATAAAAATAGAGTTGAGCAAACTTCTCAAACTACTGGATCTGCTAAGAAGTCCATGGAGGGAAGGAAACTGAACCAGATAGGATTTCTCTTATGGTAAAGTGAATGATCTGAAAGGAATACAAGAGCCAGTTTTTAATACAGTTCTGTTTCTCTCTTGTCACAAACTATGGAGCTATCATAAAGTTAGCATTCAAACTAAACTGGTGCAAAATAATTTACTGTGCTATTTAACAAATATTATATAAGAGTCTCTCATTCACAGTGCACTGCATTGGCCTTCAGTAGTGTCCTACATTAAGCTTTATGGCAACCTGAACAATTATCCTCCTTTAGCTTCCCATGCAACAAAGTCCTACATGGAAGGAAAACTACAAATGGGAGATTGGAGCTGTAATCCTTGGGCTTCTGTAGGCAGATTTTTGTTCTTTTAGGCTGCAATCCTACACACACTACCTGGGGAGTAAGCTTCATTGAAAACAAGCCTACTTCTGAGCAGACATGTGTGGGATTGCACTGCTACTGGCTTTTTGAGAGATTTCTTTGTATTAAGAGCAATGGGCCCACAGCACAACTATTGAGAGGGATTAACCAAAGCCATAAAGTTAGCTTTAGAAGGGTGATGGACAAACTATGCCTACAAATCCTGATGTACAGCCCAGTTTAATTCCACATTATTTAATCTGAGATCCTAGTGCAGGGCTCTCCAACCTTGGGTCCCCAGAGGTTGCTGGCCTACAGCTCCCAGCATACCCAGCCATCCCACGGCCAATGGAAAGGATTCTGGGAGCTGTAGTCAGCAACCTCTGGGGACCCAAGGTTGGAGAGCCCTGTCCTAGTGTATGTATACAGAAGCTCACTACTGAATAAATTGAATGAAAACTTACGTAAAAGTTCAAAGAACTGTAAGAACCATTATGGGCACATGTAACCCCCCCATATGCACAAGAGCTTCTTTGTTCACTTTCATGACTAGCTCTGGATGTGCAATGAGATGAGCATTCAAAACTGCTTCCAAAATTAAATTTGAAGGCCAGCTTTGGTGAGATTTCATCTGTAAGTCAGAGCATCACAACCAAGCACAGGCTATACTGTAACTGTACTCACTCCCACACTCCTGGTTTTTCCAATGAGCGCAGAGCTCATTCTAGTGACCAGAGTTCACAGGTCTATTGCAAGACAAGACTGGAGGAGCAGTCATGTGATTTTCTGAGATTACATTAGTTTTGAACCTTACTGTATGTTATGCCCAAGTATGGAATGCAGATACTTTGAATATTACAACTGCCTAATTACCTGCAGTCTGTTGCCTTTGGAGGGAGAATATAGGAGAAAGAAGTTCAGTAAGTTTCTTTAAATAATGGAGTTCATCTCTTCTACTTCTCACAGCAACATGGAGCTCTGGCCCATATTCTTCTAAAGCAGCTTGTTGTAAATATTCAGCATTTTTCACTGTAGGGAAAACAAAATTCAGCAAGATTCATGTAAAATTTCATTTATGTTGTACGAACTGAACACACATTATCTACAATTACCAGCAACAAAACAATGAAAGCAGAACAAAAAAACAAACGAACAAACAATAGCATAGCAAAAATATTTTTAAAAACCACAATATGGTACAATGTGGTGGCAAGCAACCCTCAAAGGTTTTCTGATAGAGGAATGTTTTACGTGTCTCCAAAAAGGCAGACGGGAAGTGGCAATGCAAGCCTCTTTCGGAAGAGTTCCAAAGCATTTGGACTGCCACCAAGAAGGCTCTACTCCTTGAGGAGGCTAATCTAGCTTCCCCATAAGATGGAGCAAGACATCATCATACGATCCCAGGTGACAGGGAAGGACTCATATGAAAAGAGATGTTCTCTGAGATAGTCGAGACCCAAGCTGTTTTCGACTTTAAAGGTCAAAGCCAGCATTTTAAACTGGGCTCAGAAATTAACTGCAGATTACAGTATGGAATACAATCATGCCATATGAAGCCAATATCATTAGCCTGGAAAAATGTAATTGCTTACAGTCCTAGAACCTGACTTTATTATTTATTTATTTAATACACTTCTATACCGCCTTTCTGCTAAGGCACCCAAGGCGGTTCACAATGTTAAATACTGAAACAAACAAACAAACCAATGCCCCCCCCACACACACCAAAACCAAACAAACACCAGTTCTCTCAGGCCAACCAAAGGTTTCTTCAGGAGCTGATGGTACAGGCTCCCTCACCTGGGCTTCTCTTCTGCCTTCCCTCAGTAGCCCCAGGGAAGGTGGGGGAGGGGCTGCCCCAACAGTCCTCTCAGGTGGGTAAGGTAATAGTCAAGGTAATACCTGTAGTCGTTTTCTGCCTGGACTTCTCTTCTCTTCTGCCTTCCCTCAGGGCACACAGGTCTTAAATAGCCCCAAGGAAGGCGGGGGAGGGTCTGCCCCAACAGTCCTCCCAGGCCAGTGATGGTTGTCTCAGGAGCTGATGGCATGAGCTCACCGCCAGGGCTTCTCTTCTTTAGAGCACAGTTCTACTTTGAAGAGTAGCTATGAAAACTGAAAGGACCCAGTTCTACAGATATTGATCTACGTATTTGCCCCATTAGCATTTTTGTACTGGATTGACATGCTTGCTTGAAAAAACTGCAGTTCATTACCTACAAGGGGCAATTTTTAGGATTTCAATAAATTTAACATCATATGCATTTGCTCTTTCACAAATGTACCTCTTCATTTTTTTCTACTTACTGAAGGCCACCTCAAGGACTCCAAAACAGCATAGAAATAAGCATGTCTACTTAATAAAATACACAGACTGTTGATTGTACCTTTCTGTCTGGCTTTTGCTATTACTTCTATATGTTTCATAGCTGCCTTCAGCATTTTCTTGTTATAACAGCAGGAATATCAACCTGAAGAACAAGTAGAAGGCATGGACACTATCACTAAAAAGATTGACTACAAACATGTATTTGCTTATACAGTAACGTTTCTAGCTGCATAATATAAAAAAACTACTCAAAATAGCAAGATAGTTCTGCAAGTTTCATATTTTCATGGAAATAAATTAGATTTATGAGACTAATAACATTAGATTCAGGGGCAATTCACATAGTCAAAGCATCCTGGTATATTGAATTCTCTTACTGTATCTACACTACTGATGTAGACTTGTTTAAAAGCCATTGCCTCACCCCAGATAACTCCAGGTCCTATATTTCTCCCCAACATAAATTCCCAGCACCCTCACTAAAATACAATTCCCAGGATTCTTTGAAGGATGCCCCAACCATTACACTAATCTAAAACAGGTAGAAGTTTGCAGTGGGGATAGATCCACAGACTCTTAAATAATCTTTATTACCACCTTCCCAACGGTCTCACTTAAATTTTTGCTTTTGATTCAAACAATGTAGCTGTTACCTTATAAATTCTGAGTATTAATACAGATGCAAAAATCGCAGTTGTTGCTCTGAGTTCATCCACAGATGATTCATCATCAGTCTATCCCTGTTAAAATTCCAAAACAAAGTGTTGTATAAAAACTCAAGAACAATTAGCTACTATGGTCATCCCTGACATTAATCAAAAGAATGTATATAATATCTCATAAGAATATTACTGACAAAAGTGTTGCAAATAATTTATATATGCACACACACAAAAGTGAAGACATCAAAAAATTGAAAAAAATTCTACGCAACACAAAATAACCCCAAATAGTATAATCATATCATAAATATAATTCAAATCACAGAACAGGAAAGAGATAAATACAAAAAGAAAAAAATTGATTTCAAGGGGAAAAGCACTCAGTTGCATTTTGTCTACAAAATTATTGTTCCACGTTTATGAGCAAGCAATTCTCTGAGAAATAACCTGACAATGTTTATTTCATAACAGTGCAGTATTCTAATTTTTTAGTCATTCTGGGTTATATCTAATTGGTGTCGCTCTGTTGATGGAATGTATTTATCCAGCAGAGGCAGCTGTCAATGGAATGACGAGGGAGGCGGTTTTAAGCAATTCCCCCTCCCCCTGCTGTTCCAAAGGGTCCCCCCAACCCTCCAGAATAGATTTTGGTTCTGTGAGGACAGGGAGACTGCAGGAGGATTCTGAAAAATCACCTCCCTCCTCATTCCACTGACGGAAGCCTCTGCTGGATCAAAAGCCTCCATCAGCAGATTGACATCAATTTGATACACTACTCTAAAGTGAAGGTATTTGTTTTCAGTGACGTGGAATCCAGGCTGCAGCAAACAAATTCAAAATTATTCTAGGTCTACTGGTTCTATCACACCTTTTAAAATAGCCCAGAAGAATCTTCTTGGGGTCCAGGGAAATATTGTAACCTGTCATTTCGTCAGTTCTAGGTAGGATTTCCTGCCAGAATTTTGGAACACGTAGACATGACCAAAAATATGCATACAGTCTGCTTGTTTGAATTGCATCTCAACATCTATCAGCCACGTTGGGTTATATTGGACTGGATCCAGATTTAGGCACATGCAACCGGGTGGCGTAGCAGATCTCCCTGCCCCTTCATGGCAGCTTTCCCAGCTTCTGAAAATGCTACACAGAGGGCCAGGAGGTCCTGCTAAATGGGACAGGCTGTGGTACAAGGGAAGGGAGGAAATCAGGTAGAGCCAACATCCATGAAAGGAACTCCATTCATGGAAGGTGCCTCCACCCAATTTTGGGGGTCCTCCCCTTCCTGCTCAGCCAACCTGCACCACAGCCTACCCCATTCAGCAGAGTCCTGAGTCCCTCTGTAGAGAATATTCAGAGGGTTGGGGGCTGCTGTGGGGAAGTCCACTTCCACCAGCCCAGTTGCGCACACCAACCCATTTTATGCAGTCTATGTGTAGTCAGGTACCATTGATAAACTGTACTTAAAAAATATCTTTCAGGTTTGCACTTAATCTGGTGGGCATGATATTAAAAAAAAGTTTCATCCGGCTCCTGAAACTATTTAACAGGAGCAAGGCAGATGGAAGAAATCAATCAATCAATCTTTTTATTAACAGTCAACAGACCATTTATAACACAATTAAAAACCCAGCTCAGATGGAAGAAAGGAAAATAACACACACTTCACAGGTCCCCAGGACACACCTCCAAAACTTGGTGTTAAAATGAAAGATCATGTAAAAGAGGCCAACATTCATTTTAAATCCTAGAGAAATGCTGCACACAAAGCACAAGACACATATCAATCTAAAACAGTAACAGCACGCCATTTTCAGATTATCACCAAAAAGTCAAAGTGAGCTTATTCATTTCCATATATCAAGAACTAGATTTTGTGGCTTAAATATTATATATGAGGCTAAAAGACTGGCACTTTGGATTTCATATCATGGAAGTCTACTCAGCTAATAAAACCTCAAAGGTCTTATCTTAACACAAACAGTCCTTGGGCTCCCTCTGGTGTCTTACTGAAGCAGAGTGTTAAAATGCCACACTGAGTCCTAGGAATGTCTCATGTGAAGACATCAAAAATATGCAATTTAAGGATGGGGTTTCCAACAGAACTGTAGCTCACTGGCAGAGCAGATGCTTTGCATGGAGATCCAAGGTTCAATCTGCAGCCTCCTCAGGGAGGGCAGGAAAAACCTATACCTGAAACCATGGAAAGCTGCTGTGTAGGCAATACTGGGCTAGATGGACCAAGGGCCTGATTCAGTATAAGGCAGCTATTTATGTTCCTATGTCTAAATCCTATTGGGTTGGACCCAGACTAAATTGCACAGTTCCCTCTGAAATCAACAATGGGATTTAAGTTATGACTAACGTTTCATAACAATTTCAACTGGACCTAAGTGCAACTAACTTAGTCTGGTTCCAACCCAATATCTTGTGTGTGTTTTTTCTTCAGCTGTAGAGGTAAGCAA
>JAHFWL010000336.1:0-60963 GCA_021292165.1 Shinisaurus crocodilurus
GTGCTCAAAAGTCCTTCATAGAGCTTCTCTACACAAGACATTTATGTGCACTCTTGATCCCTCACTCATGGAAATTTGCGGGGCCTTTTCACAACATCGTCATCCTCCAGGGCCTCTTCCAGCCATTTTCATGGCTTTTTTTTAGAGCGAGGAAAGTCTGGTATTTTCCTGGATGGCGCCATTATTCGCTACAGAGGCCTAGTGTAATTTCACAATTCCACTCTATACCACCTTGTCTTGTGTAATGGAACATATAAGAACATATAGAAAGGCAGAGATGAAAACCCCTGGGTGGGGGGGAACCTCGTGTGAAGGACGCTTTGGGGCTTCTCTAAATGAGGCATTTAACCCAGCGCTTTACTGGGGCTGCTTCTTCCATTTTCTTTGTGGGAGAATGAGTGTCCTTTTACACAAGGTTTCCCCCCCTCGTGCAGCCTTGCAACTCCATGATGGACAGTTATGCAACAGATGAAAAAAGTGTTCCTAACATGGAGCTACGGCCGTAAGGGACACTGCGCTGGCCACCCTGCCGTCTGTAGAGCCACTGTCCAAGGCACGGGAGCCCTGGAGGGAACCGTGAATTTACGACAACAGGGACACAGCCCTGCATCACCACACCAGACGTTGATGCCACAGAGACCCCTCTCCAGAAGCCCCAGCGGCACAACCACAGCATCATCAATATGGAGGCCACTATTTTTTCATGTTTATTGCCCCCCACTGAACTCAATGGCAGGGAAATTCTTTGTGCCAGTTCTCAGGTTGGTGTAAAGCTGTGCCATCGAAGGTGTGGGTGGCCATGGATTGAAGGGGTATCGGATATGTGTGCTTCTTCCTTGTGCTGCCCACAGCTGCTCCCTTTAGTTGTTCCGTCAGTGTACCTTCACAGGCAGAAAGGCTCCACTGGGGAAGTGTCCTTGCGCTGTATCTGGAGGATTCTGCCAGCACATTTTTCATGGTAGTGGCATATCTTCTTCTGCTGCTGTAGTAGCAGGGCTTTGCTAAATCCTGTAGCCCCTCAGCCAGTGGATCTTCAGTATAGGATTGGACCCCTAATTAAGTTAGACCATGCTTGGTACAAAAAGGCCTCAGATTGCAGCAAGGCATGCTGGGATGAAGGAACAATGGCTGCTGCTTCGGGGGGGGGGGGAAGAAACCATTTGTTATTTGGATGCCATACACATGGCTGGCCCAAGAATTTTGCCGCCTGAAGCAAAGGACAATATGGCGCCCCCCCTCCCCCCAATTCCACGTACAGAAACTGATTGGACTGGCAGTTGAACCTTACTTTAGTACCAGCAATGGGGCATCCTCCTCCACTGCACTTGAGAGCAGCAGGCTAGGTTAGGGGGTGCAGGGCCAGCTGAATGGCATACACAGCTCTATCCTAACACCCCACTGCTGCACCACATCCTCCAGCATCTGCCACCTGCCTGAGGCAGCTGCCTCACTCTGCCCAATGGCAGGGCCAGCCCTGCACATGGGCACACACATGCACATGCTGAACAAAGAGTGAACACTACTGTGTGCTTAGAAAAAAACAAACGTATAACTTACCTTGCTTTTTCCTCTGCAGACAGGTATTAAAATACAGACAGTCCCTGAGTTAAGAACATCCAAGTTACAGACAACCCATACTTAAGAACGGACTTCTGGGTTCCCCGGCGCTATGTCATTTACGTAGAGTACATACTAGTAGTACACAATTTGCGTAAATGCCTATTTTAACGTATAGAACGTTCTGTTCCGACTTACATACAAATTCAACTTAAAGACATTCTTAAGAACAGAACTCATTTGTAACCTGGGGACTGCCTGTATAGTGGCATAAAATGTGAAGTTGTGAGTCTATTGCAAAAAATGATGAATTACAACCAGGGCCGGATTTAGATGAAAGAGGCCCTAGGCTATTCCACTTATGAGGCCCTTTCACCTCCCATTTTTAAGTTTGTAAATTACATGAGAGATAATAAAATACATTATTACTGTGATATATATCAATATGTTAAATGTTGTGATTGGTACTAACCTTTATAAAAAATGTGGCACGGATAATAAATAAAAAGTCGAGAACACTTATTTGGACATTTATTCTCAGCACCATATATAGTACTTGTAACAATAACTAATGAAACATAACACACAACATTTACAAAAAACAAAATTCAAATAATGAAGATCTTTGACTACGAAAATAAATACGCAATAAAAATTATCATATTTTCTCAAATTAAATTAAATATATTCAATACATTGAAGATTAAACCAAATTCAATTCAGATAAATTTATTTCATAATAATTCGCATTTAAAGTTTAAGTATGAATTATTATGAATTTTAAGTCTTAAAACTAAACCAAAATGGAACTTTATTCAAACAAAATCCAGATCACAAAAAAAAAATATCAAATTGTATATCATATTAAATTTTATGTAAATAGTTATTTTATTTAAGAACTGATTCAATCCAAGTATACATTTAAAACGAAATAGATTAGAAGAATTTCTTTCTAAACTTTTTCACACAGAATTCTTCTATAAGTTCATCAAAATCTATTTTTCTGAAGGTCTCATTTTCGATGCACAAAATACTCAATGAAGACAACCTCGTCTGGGTCATTGCTTCTTAATTGATTTTTGATATTTTTAAGTCTTGAAAATGACCTTTCTCCAGTACAATTAGTGACTATTAAACTGAGAAACAGCCGTAAGATTGATTCCACATTGGGGAAGGCCACTTGAATATTTTCTTTGAATATTATTTGATACAAGTCTGTATGCGACAATGTGGAATTTTTTGAAGGCTTATGCGTTTGTCTCACATATGTGTGGAAATGAAATAGTTCTTCAGTAAGATTTTGGTTGACATCTTCTGGGTATTGTTGCATTAACAGCTCAACACCTCTTTGAAGTTCTACCTTTGATAATGTAAGATCGGCAAGAAAGGAAAATATTTTCACTACATCATCATAAACAGAAGCTCTTCTTCCTAAATTTGATTCTAGTGCATCTAATATAGGAATAAATGATTTAATCCTAAATTTATCTCTTGAAGAGAGTTCGTCTAAGGCATCAGGGTCAGATGAATTTCGTAATTCCCTTGCCTTTTACTTCTTATTATATCCTTCTGGCAGTTCTATATTCAGTATTTGGCAATGTGTTTTTTGCTTGTTGCTCAAGTGCATCAAAATCTTCCCTAATTTCACGTAAAATATCCAAAAGTGACCTGTACCAATCTGCACAACTACTAAGTAAAATATTAGGGCTTTGAAGAATTTTATTTACTCTTGAAAAATGTCTCAGTATTCGATTCCAGAAATGGAGCATAAACACGAATTCAAATTCTTCCATCTTCTCTAAAAGATTGTTGGCCCTCAATCTAGTATCCCTTTGTATTATTATCTGAATGTAAATAATTGAGTGCATCGGTGATATCATTGTAATTTTCTAAAATAGCTTCTGTAGCTTTTGCGTGTGCCTCCCACCTAGTGTCTGATAAATATTTAGGCACTTTAGAATGAGGTTTCAAATGTGATTTCAGAACTGCCCATCTTTTTGTGGAAGACGAAAAAAAGATATAAACTTCGTTCACAACACCAAAAAAATTAACAGCATCAAGGCAACAATCAACAGCTGAACGACCTACTAAATTTAAAGAGTGACCAGCGCATGGAACAAATCTTGCAAACTTGTTTTTTTCGATAATTTTTTGCTGCATACCATTGTATCTACCAGCCATATTGGCTGCATTATCATAAGACTGTCCTCGGCATTTTCTGAAATCAATTTCAAGTTCAGTAGTGATATAGTTAAATACTAAATCAGCTATGCTTTCCCCTGAGTGATCTTTTAGCTCAAGGAAAGTTAAAAATCTCTCAGTTGACAAACCATCTTCAGGTGACACATATCTAATAATTAAGGTCAACTGATCAGTATGAGATATGTCAGGAGTGGAATCTACTGAAAAGCTAAAATAGCCAGCCTTTTTCACTTCCGCCACAATTGTGTCTTTCACTTTATTTGCCATAAGTTGAATAATTTCCTCACATATAGTTTTAGACAGATATGAAGGTTTTCCTGAGCCGGTATTTCCATATCGATCGATATGATCTCTAAAAATGGGTCGAATTTTGCTACTAGTTCTAGAAGACCAAAGTAATTGCCGTTATTTGGAGTTCCAAACTTTTCATTGCCTCCTCTGAATGGTAAGCCTCGCTCTGCAAGAGTGCAAATTACAGCGAAAACTCTTTCTATAACGTAACGCCAGTATTGCTGCTCTTTTCTTATTTCTTCCTCTAGCTTTGAAGTTAAAGTTTTCCCTTTTGCTCTTGTTAAGTACGTTAACATAGCATTCCTATGATTTCCAATTTTCATGAGTTTGAATGATATCAGGGTTTTTCCAATCATTAAACCCTTCAGAAGTTAATGCTGTTGCAGAGATGCAATATTTGGAAAGAGTTTACAAACAAAGCAAAAAACGCGGCCTTTTGAGGGAGAGTACACAAGCCATTCTAGGGTAATTTTTCTCCATTGGCTTTTGTTGAATAAAAAATTGCTTTTGTACAAAATCTGGACTGATTCTTATATTCTCGCTTAGAATTTAAAAATGGTCCACAGTGATACTGAACTTGAGAAGGGCCCTTCTCTACCCAATATGATACATCATTTTGCGATAAATTTGTCCACAAGCCAACATCTGTTACAGTAGACATATATTTGACATCACTATCTAAATTTGCAATATCTTGAACTTGGTGTTTCTCATTAGGTGTCTGAAAAAAATTCTGAATATTCGAATTATTTTCTTGTGGCTCGTTTGTATATTCGTGTTCAGTAAGTTGCTCTTGAATTAGTTCCATATTTTCACTTTGTGTTGGTGCAACGGCCGTGTCCTCACATACAACGTGCTGCATTGCTTCCAATTGAGTAGTACTAGTTGACATGCATGTAAGCAGTAATCGGTATTAGCTTATTTGCCTCATACTCTTGTAGCTTCTTTTTCTTGCGTTTGCAAGCGCCACTTTCAAATCTTTTACTCATTCTTAGATTAGAATCTAGAACAAAATATTTGAGCTATTAATTATTGTGCATAAATAAAAGTTAATTATTATTAATACAAAAAATAACATTTTACGTATTTGAACTGTGGTAAGTTTTCTTTTGTTTATCGAAATTTTCGATAAACAATTCATTTTCGAATAATAAATTGAAGTAAAACAAAAACTCATTTCCGTGAATAGCGCGTCTCTTATAATAGTCATTGTCAATGACATAAAGGCCGATGGGGCGTTGTTGTCAAAAAACCGTATAAATTCGAAGGATGAAAATTTTGCCCTTTATTTTTGGCGGGAAAAAGTCGGATAACTAACAAATCAGAAAATCACTCCAATGCCCAGATAAGACCAACACTTTCTTTTATTTTACACATTTGAATAAATTTTACATTAATTTGAATTTTTTAATTTTTCAAATTTTTGTACAAATTAAAATTAAAGGCTTTAAAAATACTGTAACAAATATCAAAATAAAAAGGAAATTTCATGAAATTAAACAAATCAAACATTTATTTTAATTAAAATTCTATAAAAATCAATAAACTTATAAAATTAAATTTAATAACTCAGTGAGGGCATTTTTTGAATATTCTCGATTAAGCATTACTTTCACTAATTGCAAAGTCACTTTTTTAAATGTTCGTTGCCTTAATGGAACATTTGCCTTGACATGACACCAATTTCCTTCAATAGTATTTGTATGCACTCCAGTAATTGGGTCTACAAAATACTTTGAATGATTAACTTTGGAATGCTCTTCAAATAATATTGAGTTGTTCATAGGATACCACTACGCAGGGCTTTTTTTCTCAGAGAAAAGGTGGTGAACTCACCCCCCCCCTGGCCACACCCCTACCCACCCCCAGACACCCCCTGCCACCATACCTGCACCCGCCGCCGCCGAAAAAGCCCCGCCGCCGCCGAAGCCCGCTGCCCCGCCTCGCTGCCTCGCCGCCGCTCACGTCACTGCCGTGCCGTTTCACCTCGCCGCACCCCTCGCAGCCACCGCCGCCGCCATCGCACACCACACGCCCCGCGCCGGTCCCATCATCACTTTCGGCGCGGCGGAAGTGATGCGCCGGGCCCCTGCTCCGGCGCGCTTGGCCGCCGCCGCTCTAAACAGAGCTCTAAACAGCTCTGACTGAAAATAGGTGGCGAACGCCGTTCCGGTGCATTCCGCCAGAAAAAAAGCCCTGCCACTACGGCCTTGGATCCAGGAGAATCTAGTACTACTGACTTGCTACCTTGGGGATAGCTCAGCTCCGAACACGAAACACCATACGTCAGACTCACTTAGGCTGGCCAAAGGTCAGCAAGCAGTCCTTGACTTAATGGGCGGACACAACCGTAAAAGCGCATCCTCCAGACATCATTCGCCGTTCCAACCCCCATAGCCATGGGCCGTAGGCTGTGTGCGATTTTCAATCTCTAGGCTGTATAGAGGAGGCCCACTCTATCCAAACCTATACATCCCACCACTGAGAGAGCTTTCCCTAGGTTCCACCCATTGACCAGGACCCGGAACCCCTTCCGGCCGGAGTTGCCGCAGCTAGCGTAGTGGAACTGCTCTACTTGCCTATTAGTAGAGACGCATCGCGCTCGCTTTTCTCCAGGTTTGGTGCGTATCCCCCGCAAAGCGCTGGGGCTGAGTGGGAGATTTCTCCTTATTTTCAGTCCAGTGTTTTGGTGTTCACTGTTTTTAGAATAGTGTTATTTTAATTTTGCTAACAATTTGAATGTAGGCCCCTCTTGATCTTGAGGCCCGAGGCTGAAGCCTAGTTAGCCTATAGGAAAATCCGGCCCTGATTACAACGCTTTGCACAAGCAGTTCTCTCTATACATGATTGATCTTGCAATTTTCTCTATTAACTCTACATAAATTTAGGCCTCCTATTGGCACCAGACAGATGACCCAAACACACCATGGCATAAGTAATCTGCTATTTCAACTGCAGTAGCTAGGCATTAAGTAGGAGTGGATTCTGTCAACATCCTCTAATGACAGTCTATAGTGTGTGCTTGTTCGCATCATTTACAAGATTAAAGAGAACATTTCCAAGTTCAGTAGAGTCAAACGATGGAGAAAAGATATACAAATACTATGCACTCTACTTGCTGAAGCTGACAGCTTCATCAGTTAAAATTGCCATTTGAGGAGGCTTACTGGGAATTTGTGGTGAGCCATTTTCTGACATGGCCAGAAATAACTTGTCACTGGGAAAGAGGAGAGATTTATTCAGCTTGCATGCTAGAGGACAGCAACTAGAGGCCCGAGGCCCAAATCCAGTCCGCTGAGGGATGCCAACTCTCCCCTCCTGCTATCACAGAGGCAAAAAAATGGGTATGAAGTGTGCAGTGATTGTAGCAATGCTACTAGTCCACCACTTTTAGACCAAACTACACGTTACATTAAATGCGTGATCACATTTAAGGTGTTGTTGTTGTTTTTAATAGTACCTGAGGAGAACCCTGATTAGGATTAGGATTGAGATTGTGGCACAAGGGGAGGTTCTGAAAAGCAAACAAACAAACAAAATAAATAATATAAACCCCCTTATAATTAAATACATGGATGACTGAGCAGGGGAAGCTGGACTTCCATGTGAGCTGGAACCCTGCATGAATGAGGCTGCAGCTCCCATGAAAGCCTATGTGTGTAGAGATCTGCATGCATAGATTTCCCCTGTTCATCCGTCCATGCTGAACATCAAGAGGTGTGGCTGGGGAAGCCATGTGATGTTGGGGGGTGGGCCAGTGGTGTGGCCCTGCTGCCGCTTTCAGAAGGGGTGGGTGAAGGTCCCCCCCCCACCTTTGTAATGTTGGAACAGCGATGGTGGGGGATCACATGAAAAAAGGGTGCAGGCTAAGGGTTAATTTGTCCTTATAATTTTAAAGCAGTTAGTAGGCACAATAAGTGTAGAGCTAATGAACAGCTCTGGATACATCAGAGAGTGTTGAGTGCAAACAGGTCATAAGGGTGGGGAAAATGTTGCTTAGCAGCCAAGTGGAGCCAAATAAGTTTCCGTTTAGCCTGGATTTCTTGTGTATAAAAAGACTAGCATGTTCAATATATTCTGTAGTAGTGGTGGTGTCATTCTGATAGAAGCCTGGCTTGATTTGCTCTGCTCTTTTATACTTCTGACCAGTGCTTTTTTTCTGGAGAAAAGGGTACCGGAACTCTTGGATTACATTTCCTCGGGAGTAGATGGCGATTAAATTGTAATGCAATTAATAGAAGAAAAGGTGCTGGAACTCAGTTCCGGTGAGTTCCACCAGAAAAAAAGCCCTGCTTCTGACTGCATAGCCAGGGGGCTATCAATTTATAACTCAGTAAAGTTTGGCACGCTCTTCACTTTCTGGATTCAGCCTGCTTTATTCAGCCACTGCTTGCATGTCAAACCTTTCTTTCTTATGAAAGTGGGTGGAGACATTTGTTGGAGGAGTAGGAAATTGACTTTGGAGGTGGGGGAACTTAGTAAACCTACACCTCAGAACTGTACACTTACTAAGCACTGCCCAAACTTTCACCCCTCCCAAACATCCTCACCCTCCCATTCTTCAGGAGAGGTTTTGCTCCCCCACCTCAAAACTCCCACTTTTCATGTGCATGTAACACATGAAGGGGGCTATGGTCATAAGAGCATCCTGTTAAAATTTCTTTTAGAGACTGGTATGCAAATTCTCAGCAACATCAGTATCACCTTTTTTCAGTTCCAGGTAAATAACGAGATGGGAAGAGTATTTCTAATAACAGATTTTATTGATTAGTGAAATTCCCACCATTTGAGGGACTGGTCTTAGGCCCAAACTATATCTCACAGGGAAACATGTTTGGACCACTAACCCATTCTTCCCTGTATCTTCCCAATAAAATGCAGTTGAAATAAATGTGTGAAGTGAACACGGTACTGTTTTTACACACACACACACACACACACACCACACACACTCCCCCCTCCACTGCTTTATTGGCTGGGAAACACTAACACAAGGACATCTCACTTTCCCCTAACTATGTATTCATAGAGATATGAGGAGGCCAGTGGGAGACATGTACCAGTGGTGCACATATGACTCCCTGGAACATGTAATTTGATCCTTAGTAAAGGTTTTGTTAATTGCAACCATATTTTGTAATTATATGCAAATATCACTTTGTTTATGGGCAGAACTGTTTTCATAAAAATTGACTACTGAGGGTTAGTTTATTCTAGGAAAAGCTATACCTATAAAACTTATCTACTCAAAACCTGCATGAGTCACTGTATTTTTATATATGCCCTTGCTGCTTTATCTATAGGCTGGAACTGAAAGCATATCTGAAGGCAAAACAGTATTTCAAAAGAAACAACAATTAGCAATGGTCAGATGCCAGACATCTGTTTTAGTTCTTGAAAATTGATTGTGATGTCCATGTACACACCTGGAGAGAGCAGAATGGGTTGTGTTGGCCTTTGACTTTTTTAGCCATGAGATGATAGCTATGTTGCTTTGTATATTAAATGTAACTAAACACGGATATTGAAACTGTGGGACTCCCCCCCCCCCTTCTTGGTACAAATCTTGGAGGTCTAATGATGAAGAATATCCACCTGGATTGCAGTTTTGTGAATGACTTACGATGTGTTCCGATTGCATCATTTTTAAGTCTTCCCATAGTTGCCATACTTTGCCAGTGATCAAAGATGCATATTATTGAACTATTCACAGGAGGACACAGATTTATGAAGACGAGGTGGTTGTAACAAGTCACCTGATGCCTCAGGGAGGCTGCTCAACTTCTGACCCATCAAGCTGAACACAGTCCACCAGACATGTATCATGGTCTCACTAGGAGCATAGTAGCCCCTCTGTTCTTGCAGTGAACCCAGAACATTTAGAGTGTTCCTAGCGGGCCACTTAAACGGTTGGTAGGCAGCATTCAACTTGGTGGCTCACACATTGTACATGCCCAGGCAGAACAACTTTTCAGGCAGAATAGGCAGCTGCCTGGGGGTGGGGGCACTATACAAAGGGCACCCAGCATGCCAGAAGTATCACAAACAGCTAGAATCTCATGCTGCTTCTAGAATGTCCAACTTCTTATACAAACAGCACATAAGAATCCTGTATGGAATTACAGGCAATAAAGAACTGAACTCTCCATTTACATCAGGGGAAGGGCTGTAGCTCCATGGTAGAGCACCCCTTTGCATGGAAAAATCCCTGGTTCAATCTGTGGCATCTCCAAGTCGGGCTGGGAAAAATTCCTGTCTGAAACAGTAGGGTCACTGCCAGTCATTGTACACCAGCCTTCCCCAACCTGCCTGGCACTCTCCAGATGTGTTGAACTACAACTCCCATCATGGCTGGGGATGGTGGGAGTTGTTGTCCAACACATCTGGAGAGCGCCAGGTTGGGGAGGGACTACATTGAACTAGATGGATCAATGGTCTCACTCCATATAAGGCAGCTTCCTATGTGGGAATACCTACACCTACCAACTCCTGCATGGTCCTCTATTGCTTGTGTCAGCAAAACAAAGGCTTTAATCTAGCCCTGTCCTGGTCTCTGTACTACTAGTATTTATTTTCCTTATCCAAAGATATTGAATTAAGAAAGGTATTTCTAGAATCCTCAACAAATGTAATGAGAAGTGTGTGTGTGAAGAGTCAAGCAGCATTCTAGATGAGCAGGGCTTCCACATTCTTGCTCACTGCACTTGCCATGGCAAGTGTATTGCTGCCTCCTGGTGAACATTACTGTCAGGAGCTGCCGAGGGTGAAACTGGGAACCTTTGGGGCTGTGTGCAGTGGCCCCATGTAGTGAGCCACAGAACTACAAGTTGCAGCATCTGTCTAGGCAGCTTAGTATCATCAGGCTCCATAAGAGCCATGCCGGACCAAAGGCATATCTAGCCCAGCATTCTCTTCCCACAGTTGCCAACAGGTTGCCCATGGGATGCCCACAGCAGGACATGAGGGCAATGGCATCCTCCTGCCTGTGTTCCCCAACAAATGGTATTCAGGTACAACAGACAGTATTCATACTGCCTCTGCCACTGTGGTGGTAATTAAAGGATCCACCATTATAAGCCTCAAAATCCTATTGCTTATAAAATGACACCTGTTGAGCTAATAAATTGAAACTTGGCTTCCATGACCTACTTGATGAGTATGCCAGCAAACATGCATTGGTCAGCTCACAGTGGGATTCCTGTGGCAATACAGTAAGACTTAAATGTTTCATAAGGCAATACAGAGCCAAGACAACATGGAGCATCTTTGCTGGTCCCAGGCACTCCATCATCCCCATCTGAATTTGGGCCTGGAAAACCCAGGAAAAGTATGGGTGCAGGAGGGCAAGTTGTAAGCAAGCACAATTTCTGACATGGCATAACATCATTACGATTACAGGACATGTCTGTTTTGGCATCAGCCTTAGCTTCCAGTTTTCTGGAGCTTAAACCAATACAAGATAGCCTTATAACACCTTCGTGTTAACCTGGCAGGTGTTTTTTTTAAAAAAATTTATAATTGAATATATAGCCATCATCTAGTAGCCACTGGTAACTTGTCTTCCATGAATTTGTCTAACCCACCCTTTTAGTGACTGACCCTAGGCTGACCTCATCAGGTTGGTGATTGGATCCTCCTGGACATGAAGGACTATAAGCGGGCTTCCTGCTGCAATCAAACCTTGAACATCGAGGTCTTCCTGAGCTTTGATGTGTTCCTGTATCCTTTGCTTGTCCTTCAGTCCCGCATTCTGGTTTATTCTTTGGTTCTGCATTCTAAGGGATGAGCCATAACTCAGTGGTAGAGCACATGCTTTGCATGTAGAAGGTCCCAAGTTCAGTCCCTGGCATCTCCAGGTAGGGTTGGAAAAGTTCCTGCCTGAAACCCTAGAGAGCCGCTGCCAGTCAGTGTCAACAATACTGGGCTGGATGAACCAATGGTCTGACTCAGTATAAGGCAGCTTCCTATGTTCCTGTTTTTGTTTGTCCCTTGATCCTGACTTCTGAATTTTTCACAATCCTGCCTCCTGATTTGACCCTTGACCCTAACTTGCTGCTTGGTTGTGCTTTGCTTTCTTCTGATCCTGTCTCCTGGTTTGCCCTTTGGTCCAGATTTCAGCCTTCATCCCACGACTCCTGGTATCTGATAGTGATGACTGATCTGCCATCATCCCAACTTTGGAGAGGTCCCTGCCACTTCTGCAGTTCCACGTTTGGGAGAAAGGCTTGGGTTTGTTCGGTTGATTTGTTGCTGTGATTCCTGGTCTGCCTCACCATGGAGCAGATTGATTGGCAAGTGTCTCACCAAGCCTTTGCTGCACAGGCCCAGAGCATGTCCTGGCAACCACAATTCTGGCTTGGCTAGTGAGACCAGTGAAACACTGTGGGCCCCTGTAGATCAGCCAAGGTTTCTCATAGCTTGGGAACAAAAACATTTGTCATTCTGCTTCTTCCACCATGTGTTTTCTCTGTTGCTCAGTTTAACCTGCATCTTTCATTTCTTGAGCCTACCATTTTATGCCCTTATTCTCAAATGGTGAAAAAATTGGCATCTTTTGAACCTAGTGCCCAATATCTAAATATGGATTGTGGGTCAACTCTAAACCTTCACATTCTTACAAGGAATCATTTCCACATCAGCAGCCATGCCCATAATTCAAGAGTAATTGAAGACTAACTCGTGTGCCCTGTCCTAGCCACGTCTACTTAGAAGTAAGCCCCACTGAGTTCCATGGTACTAGTTCCCCCCCCCCCCCAAATGTGCATCTTTAGTCTTTAAGGTGCCACACAACTCCTTGTTGTTCTTGCTGCAAAGTTCAAGATGAGCTGATCCTGAATCAGTAATGTGGCCAGTCTTCTAGAAGAGTTCAGAGGTGTTCATTTTGAATGAGTATGGTTAACACATGATGCCACAGTATGCATATGGCAATGACTGCCCCCAAATGGTTCATGTCTGTCACTGACTGTCATTCTTTCTAGATCTTGGCATAAGTTTGAGTCCTTTGTCTTGGAAACATTTTGTAAGCTAATTGGCAGATAGACTCTAGCTATTGGCAGCACGTAAATATCTCGACTATTGACCTACATCTAATCTGGAGAGCAATTCATCATTCATTCCCACAAATAGGGGACATTGCTGTCACTTTAAGAGTATTGTTTGGTAACCAGTAACCCTTGACATGACTATGAACCTGCTGTAAAGTATTCCTAGTTAATGCAAAATATTGTTCCCTGTGTCCCTCAGCATCAGTACAAGTTACTTGACCTATTCATCAGCGGCCATTTCAGAAAGATGTTTCTTTTCTCTTTTCAACAAGATAAGCCTGCCTGTCTATTTTCACTAAATGGCTCTGGAAACTGCTCTACTGATTCACACCCACTATGTGCCAATCGAAAACCTGTGGCATTTAGGAAACGTCTATCCGGTTTAATTTAGCAAAAGGTGCTCATCATCACACATCGAATTCAAATTCTAACAGCTCTGCCATTGCTCCTTAACACACATCTGTGTGGCTCCTCTCTGGGAACTGGAACCTTCAGATCCGTGTGCAGCTGTCTCCTTTGGTGAGCCACTGAACTGTGGATTGTAGCAATCCTCCTAGGCAGCTTAGTATTCTCAGGCCTTGGATGGATCCTGTCCATCCAAGCTGGCCATTAGAGCCCCCTGGATGGGAAGAGCTATAAGAGGACAACAGGGGCTCCCAGCATAGGAGGGCTTGTATACTTTTCTTCATGGGGCAAATAACAGTGTTGGGACAGGGGGGGGAATGGTTTTAATTGGGGAAACGTGGGTGGGTGATTAACGGCTTTCCCCCAATGCCATGGTCCCATCCTATCATCTACACACACACACACACACACACACACACACACACGGCTTTTTATTTTAAAACAAAAAAACATTCCCTGCCCAGTTGGATGCCAAGGCACTTCATAGGTTAGAATAAATACCTCTCCTAACCTTGCCTTGCTGGATGCAATTGTCAGGGAATCGCTTGAAGATGGAGTGATTGCCCACTGGGCCCAGTGATCTGTGTAATCAAACAAAATAACCAGTCTATGTGAACAATCAGATGACAATTAGCCTGACAGTTTTTCTTCTTTTAGAAGCTATGTAGTTTTCTTTACAAGCCTAGCTTTGTACAGAGTAAAAATAATTATGAGGTAGAGAGATGCAATCACAATTCGCTGTTTACTCAGAAACCAGAAATAAATGACACTAGTACTTCATCTATGGGTAAGGATATGCTGTGCTCTTTGTAATGCAGTGGGGCTACTTCACATTTTCCATTTTCCAGTGTACACCTAATGTAATGTGTGAATGTGAGAAAACTCTTTTTGCAAACAATCCAACCTATTTCTCTTTTAAAAATTCATTTCATGTGGTTGTTTGCATGCCCTCCAACATTTCACAGATGAAATAGGGACACACATGTGAATTTGTAAGAGGTATGGTTAAGGAACATGAAGGTGTGATCAAGAGGGTGTGGCCAGGCACATGAAGGTGTGATCAAGAGGGTATGGCCAGGCAACCAAAGGGCATGGTCCAGTCCAAAGTTATAAGAGGAAACACACAATCTTATATATTATAATTATGACATTATTATATTATACATTATTTTATAATATTTTATTAGTGGCTTTTGTAAAATTTTTTACCTTACTTAAACCTTTAATTGTTGATATCTGGTGTTTTTCATGAGGGGGGGGGGTCAGTGCTTGCAGGCAGGACCGGTGCAAGGCAGTTTGGCGCCCTAGGCAAAATAAAATATTTAGCGCCCTCCTCCTTCCCACTTGAGCCCTCCCTCCCTCGGCGGCGGCAGTCCGGCGGTGGCGAGGAAGAATCGGCCGAGCAAGCGAGCTTCCTCCTGCTGCTGCTGCTGCCGCTGCCGCCGGCCTCCACGGCCCGGGAAGGGAGGAAGGAAGGCGCGAGAAGAGGCGCCAAGCTGAGGCGGATCAGCAGCCACCAGCTGCTCCAGCTGCGCCCTGGCGGACAGAGACGAGCTACTCTACCTGGGAGTAGCTATCCAAGGTCTTGGCTGCCGAAACAGCAATCTCCCCCCACAAAAAATTTAAAGTGACAAAAAAGCTGCGGTGAGCCAAAAACAGCTCTGCATCATGGCAGGGAGGGACAGGGGGCTTGTTGCTCCCGCGGTGTCCCCTTGGATTCTGCCTGGAGGAACGAAGGGGGGAGGGGGGAGCTTGGTGGAGGCGGAGCGGCATTCAGGATTCGGCGCCAAGCGAGCGGCCATGCGCGACCCTGCCTTCACGGGCGCGGCTGCTGCTGCCCCATGCCCGTCCGGCCGCTCTCCCTGGCTTCCTTGCCCAGATCCGCGCCAAGCGCAGCGAGCCCCGGCTGCCTGACGCCTCGTGCGCTCCTGCCGCTGCTGCCACCGCCGGGAAATCAGGCTTGCTCGCTCCCGTCTTCCTCCTCCTCTTCCGTACACACGTCGCGGAAAGTGGAGCGCAGGCCGCGCTCCGTTCCTGGAGGAGGAGGAAGAGAAGGGCGAGTGTCTGGGTGGGTCTGCGCCCCCTTTAGCCATGCGCCCTAGGCAGCCGCCTAGTTGGCCTAGTGGTAGCGCCGGCCCTGCTTGCAGGGCAATCTCTTTCTTTTTGTTTTAAAATTGTCAGGATTCGTCCCAGCATTTTCAGGGCAGTTGGAGAAGGAGAAGAAAAGGAAATGAGGAGGAGGGGGAGCTTTTGGGTGGGGGGAAATACAAAAAGACACATTGGGGTTTTGAGCCCCTTCAGCGTTTGCTCCAACACCTCTACAGCTCTGTTTTTTAAGCACAAGGAGTAACTTTGAGGGGCTGAACAGCTTTGTTGTTGTTTGTTATTGTGGAAAGGCCCCAGTTTAAATCACTTTTTTTGTTCTATTCACACAATTTAGATTTAAAGAAACACTCAAAGTGGAATAATCTTACAGAATTTAACTAACTTGAATTAAGTTAAAACAGACAGTGCAATCCTACGCACAGTTACTTGGAAGTAAGTACAAATGTCTTCAATGGCCCCGGGGCAGCAGGTAGAGCGAGTGAGTGAGCAATCAATCAATCGAACCCGCACGCACGCACGCACGCACGCATGCACGCACACATCCTTGGTCTGTTCCCTTCCTGCTTAAGGGGCCATGGGCAAAATAGATACGCTAAATAGCTTGTGGGAGGAGGCAGGGGAATTCGTGGCTCTGTATAACATATCGGGAATCTGCATAACAAAGTACGAAGCTGTGATGGCTTAAGTGTTTGCAGGACTGTCCAGGCAAATTTGGGGCAATTGGAGGGTATGTGTTTGTAGGCCTCAGACTAATTCACCACTTGGTCTAGCACATGTGTGCCGTATTAGACTGGGATTGTGCAAATTCATCTGGGACTAGTCTATGATCTATGAATGACTTCTGCTAAAGCAACCAGGCTAGCATGCATGGGGGATGAGATAATAGGGAAATAACTGTTCTTCCTATAAAGTATTTTCTCCCCAAGTACTCATATAATCCCTCCAGAGAAAGCAATTCTATTTTTTGTATAACTGCTGCATTTATTATAACTGTCTAATGCATTAAACAGCCTCTTGAAAGTTCTTTCTTTTCAGACTATTTTTTCAAGCTGCAAAGGGACTCTGTCTGCTTTAAATAATAATAAAACAACATTACTTGATCTTTTGTTTGCTTCAATGGGTCCATGTAAGTGGATGACTGAATATTTACAGCAGTCACAGATCTGACACAAAATGTCTGGAGAGACGTCCAAGTTCTGAAAAGACATAAATGCCAAACGGGTCCCAAGCTAAGGTCACACTCACACATGCATAGTATTATAGATGGAAGGTGCTGGATTTCTCTCGGTCTCTGCTGTCTCCCCCCCCCCCCCACCTGCTCTTGGCAGTACACTGATTCATAATAAAAATACAACTGCATACAACATACAGTGAGGCTAGCAGATGTATGTGGTGGCTAGTGGTGATTATTTGACCTCTGGATGTGTACATATACAACATTTGCATACAACACTTTCCTCACAGTTTCCTGCACCTGAACATATTCTGCATTTTAGATGGATATAAAAAGGGTGGAGGGGAGGAAGAGGATTTTAGACCACCTATTTCATGTTGAAGTTCAGTTCTCCCCAACCTGATGCCCTCCAGATGTGTTGGACTACAACCTCCATTATGATAACGGGAGTTGTACTCTTAACACATCTGGAGGTCACCAGGTCGGGGGAGGCTGCTATAGTTTGTCATCCTTGTCCTGAGGAGTATATGTGGCATCCTGGTCTGTGGAACACCCTCCCCGGAGAGGATCACCGGGTGCCAACTTTGATCTCAGTTTGGCACCAAGACCTTATTTGTCTGGGCATTTCAGCCCAGTTTGCCTTGATAATGGTCTTAACTGTTCTGCTGAACTGAATGGGTTTGTTTGAATGGCTGCTCTGTTATGTATGGGTTTATTTTTTGGGGGGGTGGGGTAACATTTTACATGTTTAGTGCTTGTTATTTTAGTGTCTACCACTCAGGGTTTTGTTTTATGTTTTGTTTTACTGAAGGCTGGCTGATAGGGATGATCATTTGTTCATTTGTGTGTTCCTCCAGACTATGACCTGGATCCAATGTATGCGGCTAGTTCTGTGCATCCAAGGATCCTTTGGACTTGTTTTTCCCAAGCACCAGTCCCCTGTGTCCCAATTTTGAAACTGAAGGGATGGTTTATGACAGCCTCCCCCCAACCTGGTGTCCATGAGATGTTTTGGACTTCAGCTCCTGTCAGCCCCAGACAGCATGGCCAGTGGTCAGGCAAGCTGGGAGTTGTACTCCAAAACATCAGAAGGTCACCAAGTTGGTGAAAACTGACTTATGATATGGCATTGTGAGAGTGTTTTTATTTTTATTTTTATTTATTATATTTTTAAATCACCCATCTGGCCAGCTACCCGGCCACCCTGGGTGATGTACAACAGGATAAAACACCATTAAAACACCATTAAAACAAACACAATTAAAATAATATAAAAGTTTTTTAAAAAAAATCCTAACCCACCCCATATTCCTGCCTGAAAAGCCATGTTTTTAAAGCCCGGCAGAAGTTCATCAAGGAGGGGGCATGGCAAAGGTCACTGGGGAGGGAGTTCCATAACTTGGAGGCCGCCACAGGAAAGGCCCTCTTCCCCTAGTCCCCACCATCCTGGCTACTCTGGCTGATGGGACAAGGAGAAGGCTGTCTGTGGCAGACCTTGTTGAGCACCCTACTTGGTGTTACTGGAGGTGTTCCTTGAGATAAACTGGACCAGAGCCGTATAGGGTTTTAAAGGTCAAAACCAACACCTTGAATTCAGCCCGGCAAGCAACTGGTAGCCAGTGCAACTCCTTGAGCACTGGTGTGATGTGATCTCACTGCCGGCTACCTTTAACCAGGCGAGCCGCCATATTCTGTACCAGCTGTAGCTTCCGAACTGTCTTCCAGGGTAACCCCACATAGAGCACATTACAGTAGTCTAGGCAAGAAGAGACCAAGGCATGAACCACCGATGGGACCAGATGCTTAGGAAGGTGGTCAGATGGAGTTGATACAGTGCTGCCCGGCTCACAGCTGACCCTTGAGCCTCCATGGGCAGCTGGGAGTCTAGAATGACTCTCAAGCTGTGGACCTGGTCTTCAGGGGTAGATGTACCCCATTCAGCACCAGGTCAACATCCCCTAACCTCTCCTTGTCTCCCACCAGAAGTACCTCGGTCTTGTCAGGGTTCAGCCTCAGCATGTTCCTTCCCATCCCATCCAGCGACCTACTGACTCTAGGCACTTGGACAGGGTCTCAACAGCCAAGTGAGCAGCCGAGTGTCTCCTATTCAAAGTAAGAAATAAATAATAAATAAATTCTAGCGGGCATACACCGAAGTCTTTCAATATGTGTGAAGTAGCTCTTGGATATCAGCCTCTCTGTCTTGTGGTATAACTGTGGTCCACACAGTTTCCTCTTGATACTGTGGTTAACACACACACACACACACACACACACACACACCAATTCTGTGGTTGAATAGAATTCATCATACCTACCCGGAATTTGTTTTACCATGAACAGGGAAATGGATGTAAGTGCTTTGCTCAGTCTTCTCTGAAGCTCGTGTAGTTTGTTTGAATTGCCTTTGCTTTCATTTTGTGAGGTCAACAGCTGCTTCAATGTGATAACAAGCATCACACAACAAGTGCAATGTATTCATGCCATGACATGCTGGGACAGCATGAGAAGCAGTCGATCCACCATGTCGTTTGAAGTTTGCTTAAGTTAAGAGAAGAGGCTGACTGGGTTTCGTATCTAGGAACAAGGTATAAAGTAACCCAGCACGGTACAGAACGATATTTAGGAACAGATACCGGTAGCTCTCTCTATACAGTAGCTGTACTGGAGGAAATGCTTTCAGGCACATCATCCGTATAATCTACTTAAAAAACAAAATAAAAAACCCACACATAGAAAACAACATTGCCAGAACATTTCTTTAGAGTCACTCAAGTTTTAAGCTATTAAAAAACAACCACTTTCCTTCAAAAACCACAGTTTACTAGCATTGTGTTTGTGAAATGTGTATGTACGGTATATAGTATACATCTGTAAGAAGCCTGCAGTTGTTAGTGTCTCTTTCCTTTCTGGAGGCCTGGGTGGGAGCCCTTCTTTGTGTAGGCTTCGAGCCAGGCAGTCTGGTCTGTGGCTCCTCAGGAGTTAGTCTCCTCTCATGTAGATATCAATAAAGAATGGCGTTGTGGAAGCTTCCGGGCTTCTCTACACGAGGCAATTATTGTGCGCCTGTGGTTCCTCACTCACGGAAGTTTGCGGGGCCTTTTCACGATGTTGTCATCCTCCAGGGCCTCTCCCGTGTTTTCCAGCCATTTTCAGGGGGGGGGGGTTAGAGTGAGGAAAGTCAGCTATTAAATTTCAAACCGGAACAAAAGCCTCATGTAAAGTCACAATTCCACTATACTGCAGCCAGCTATACCATAGCACTACCTTGTCATGCCTTGGATTGAGAGCGAAATTCATTCCAGAAACATACTTGTAATCCAAAACACTCTTATATCAAAACGAAATCCCCCCCCAAAAAAAAATTGTTGAGAGATTTTAAATTTAAGCCGTACTACAGTACTTGTACTGCAAGACGTCACTTGTATATCAAGTCAAAAAAATGAAATAAATATTTAAAAATTTGCTTGTCTTGCAAAACGCTCTCAAACCAAGTTACTTGCAATCCAAGGTATTACTGTATATAGAAAGCCAGAGAAGGACAAATCCCGGGGGAAAACCCTGTGTGAAGGATGCACTTTCCTTCCGCAATGAAAACGGAAGAAGAAGCCTTGGTAAAGTGGCGGGTTAAATACCTCATGTAGAGAAGCCCACAGAGTCAGAAGTGTATTACTTGGAGAGAGAGCCAGGAGTGGACTGCGAGTTGAGCAGGCAAGCTCGCCCCCACATTAACCACACCCAAGGGCCATGCAATGTGTAACAAATGTTGAAATTCTTAACTTGGCCTTATTTTTTGTTAGCTGATATATTTTTTAAGGAATCTGACACAAAATAACGTTCAAGAGTTTTGAAAGAGCATAGCACAGTACAAGAAACCAGGTAGATTAAACATAGTATAGATTTTAGCTGTATCTGTCATGTGAGTGGCGCTCTGAAAGGCAGTAGTAATACATGCACTGAAACCTTGTGGAAATAATGAGTTTTGCTGAATTACAGAGTTTTATAATATCGTTGAAGTTGTAGCACCATGACTTTTATTTGTTTCCATACAGTACTCTTCTGTTGCCATTTTGCTCAGGCTCTGGTCGTCTGCACAACTGCAAAGCTTATGAATTGCACAGGCTCATTTTATATAGGAAAATGACATTTATAGGGATTTTGTTCTGGTGGGGTAAGAGTCCGAATTTAATAATAAAGAGGCCAGGAGAAAGAAAGAAGACCGGAGTCACTGCTGCATCAGTACAAGCAGAGAAACCGAGCACTCAGAGGAATGGTTATTCATGCTTCAGCAATTCCTAGAAGGCCAAAGAAAACTGAGATCTGTTCAATCACTTACTGTGTGCAGAGTCAATCAAATTACTGCACTATTTTTGGAGTACTGATTTATTGCATTTGATTATAAGTAATTGCTCCACACATGCATCCCATTTAGTAAAACACTCCTTTTTACTGGAGAAAACCCATGTAGCCACAGAACGCTTCTCAGCTGCTCATATAGGACCTATTATTAGTGACTGAAGCCAAAAGATGGCAAGTGCTGAGACTATTATTATTATTATATTATTATTATTATTATTATTAAAATGTATAGTCCACTGTTTATTTATTTATTTATTTGTTGTATTTCTGAATCGCCCATCTGGCCGGCAAACCGGCCACTCTGGGTGATGTACAACATGATAAAATACATTTAAATACATATATAAAATACATTTAAAACAGTACAAAACAGTATAACTTTTAAATCTTAACCCACCCCATATTCCCGCCTGAATAACCATGTTTTTAGTGAGCGGCGGAAGCTCAACAGAGAGGGGGCATGGCGGAGGGTCACTAGGGAGGGAGTTCCACAGTATGGGGGCTGCCACAGAAAAGGCCCTCTTCCTCGTCCCCACCAGTCCAACTGCTCTGGCTGAAGGGACAAGGAGAAGGCCGTCTGTGGCAGATCTCGTTGAGCGGCCCTACTTGGTGTTGCTGGAGACGCTCCTTGAGATAAACTGGACCAGAGCCATATAGGGTTTTAAAGGTCAAAGTTAAACCAATACCTTGAATTCGGCTTGGCAAGCAACTGGTAGCCAGTGCAGCTCCTTGAGCACTGGCGTGATGTGATCCCGTCGGCGGCTGCCTTTAACCAGGTGAGCCACCGCGTTCTGTACCAGCTGTAGCTTCCGAACTGTTTTCAAGGGTAACCCCACGTAGAGCGCATTACTGTAGTCTAGGTGAGAGGAGACCAAGGCATGAACCACTGATGGGAGCAGATGATTAGTACATCTGACCACTGTTCTGCAGAAGACCCCAAGTGGCATATAGCAAAAGCTAAAAATACAGCAAAATACTAAAAACACAAATTAAAGAAAACAGCAGCAAAACAATTAATAGAGCCAGATAAAAACTAATTGATTCAGATGTACCAATGTAGGCCCATCTAAATAAGACCATATTTGCCAGTCTCCAAAAAAACCCAGAGAGGGGTGTAATACTATGTTTATGTTGTTGCCACCTAGTGGTAAAAAGGCAAAAGTGTTTCTTTTTAGATAAGTTGGAACTGAGCATGCCCCAGTCCTGTGCTTTTGGGTGTGGTTCCAAGATGGACACCAAAAGAGGACTGTATGAGGAATTTAACCAGTTAATGTTTCATTTTACTGGTGTAGGCTACCTATGTTGCAAAGAAACTAGGGAGTAGTTCTAAGGTCTGGGTGTCATAAGACATCCTGTCCCATGCAACCACCAACCATGCTTCAAAAGGTGGTGGAATGCAGGGCAGGACCCCCTCAACAGATCTTAATAGGCAAGCAGAACCATCTGGAAGTAGTCCTTTAAATATTCTGGGCCCCAACCATTTAGGGCTTTAAATGGGATAACCAGCACTTTGAATTAGGCTTGGAAACATACTAGAAGCCAGTGCAGATTGAATAACAGTGCAGTCACATGCTCCAAGTGGCAGGCCTTCACACTGAGCCAGTATAGTGCAGAAATGACAACTGAGTTGGACTTAGACTGGGGAGATCTGGGTTCCTACCCACCCTTTCAGCCATGAAGCTCACAGGGATTCTAACCTACCTCACAGAGTTGTGAGGGGGAAAAGGAAGGCGTTACCATCTACGCTATTTGGGGTTCTGTGAAGGAAGGGCAGGATAAAATGTATACTAAAATAGTGAGAACCTCTTGGCCCCATGGTGATAGGTGCACTTTAGTAGTTATATGTATGTGGGGTTTTTTGTATTTGTTTTATATAAAGTTTGAAATAAAGTTTAAATATTTTTTTAAAAAATAAAATAAAATAGTGAGAACCTCAGACAAGTTTCACTAATCTTACCAAAACTCTTTTTGCTTCTCTGAAAATTCCTTCGGTGTTTCTCCCAAGAAGGAACCTCCAAATTCAACTCAAGTTCTCACTTTAGGTGACATCTGGTGGCCACTCATGTTCAGGTCTTATTAACTGTGCCAAGTGCAGGGAGCCTGACTTCTTCACCAGCCCCATACTCCTCAGGCAACCAATACTGGTAAGAGGCAAATAATGGCCACAGCACAGTTTGATAACCCGAATTCATGTTCATTTCCGACAAATCAATGTTTGCAGAACCCTCTGACAATTTTATTAGTCTTATTGAAATATATATTTCCTTAACATCTTTTAAAGAAGCTTTGCTTATGTACAGTAGGAACCACCCTCTAATTGTCTCAAAATTAGTAAAATTTTGCCTCAAAGAATTCCATTACATTGCCTCAAAGTTTCTCTTTAGGTAAAATTTGGTGGCAGTTCTAACATGATAGTATTGAACATCCCTTTAAATGCAGTATAGGTTTCAATAGGTGTAGCAGTCTAATACGTATCCAGTAAAACTAATGTAATAAGCTGGTAATATCTTACTGGTATTCGAGAGACTTCAGTCCTTAACTTGGACATATTTACTTCGAAGAAATTCTGTTGAGTTTAGTGGAACTTTATCCCAAGCAAATGTGTTAAGATTTCCTGTATATACATTGAATTCTGAATATTTCATTTTTTAACCAGGTTGTAGAATGGGTTTGATAAACACAAGAATGTCATTATATTTGATTGGAAGAGCAAGTTGCTTCTTCAAGAATAGCTTACTTCAGAAGTCTGGAAAATTAAATATCATTACACAATTAAGGGTGCAATCCTATCATGTTTAGAAAGAAAAAAAGACTTTTTTCTTGTCTAAACATGCATAGGATTGTGTACTAAATACTGCAAGATTACTCCTGTAAGAATTATTTTTGCTGTTTCTTCATTTTATTTTGGCAGTCACTTATTTGTTTGTTTCATAGCACAGAAGGTTTGCCTATTTTTGTCACCAGTATTTTGATTGCTTTTAAATATAATCAAGCTCATTTCTATGATCTCTAACAGATTGATGCTCCATAACTGTCATGACCTTCTGTCTCCAATATTCATAATTTAGCAAAAACGAAGTAAAATCCCACCTAGCTTCAGATATATTATACTCTTTTTACTCAGCTTATTTCTAAACTTGATTCAGACCAGAGCTCCATGTGTGCTCCAGTGCAACCTGGAGCTCCTACATGAGCAGAGTTTTTCATTCACTTCCATGGGAGGGAGTCTGTGACTTTGTTTAGAAAATTGGGAAATGATGGTCAACATCATCAGAACAAGTCAGGATATTAAACCATGGTTTGAAGTTGGCTTAATATCCTGGCTTGTTCTGAAGCTGGTAAGCACAATTTCTTAGTTTGGACAAAATGGGAAACTATGCTTAATTAGAGGCTTCCTGCTGTGTTTGCTGGTTTGCATGAAGAGAGGAGCGAAGGGGCTTCATGCGTGGGCAAAAGATCATATCTTGGCTTATTAAGCTGAGATAGCATAATCTGAAATCTCCCAATGTGAGCTTCAAAATCCCACACTGACAAAGAACAGTTAAGTTTGGGTGACAGAAAGGAAACAAGGGTATTTTTTAAATTAAAATATGGAATTCCTTTACTTTGTGATCATTTGTAAACAGAAGCTATATGCCAAATGTCATTCATTACTAGACATTATTGTTCATTACTCAGATTCTCCCACCACCCAATACAGTTTGCTGTAAAGAAAATGTACAGTTCAACATTAACTGAGCACTGAAGAAGTTGCTGTGCTCTCTTGACTCTTGGGTACAGCGTTTTGTCTTTGGGTGACATGTTAACGTGCAGGAAGGAAAGGCGTAGAATGACAAGGAAATGACTCTGCATGTTTGTCCAGGTAAGGATATATTAAGAATAATGCTCCATGGTGAAGAAATGGTGACAGGTTAGCATTAACAGTTGACGCTGGTGGGCTGATGAAGGGGGAAATGAATTAGAAGATGTTAAGAACAGAATAATAATGTCACCCTTATAAATGTAGTTAGTGAAAAGTAAGGAAAAGAGGGCTAACCTGCCACATTATATTTTACCGGGCTGGCACAACTCATTAGGATCTGTTTTTGTGGCTGAAAAGTGGCACACAGGTATCTGAATGAATAAACATGTGCCTGGTCTCATAGAGATCAGGAAAACTGATATATTTCTTTGGTAGCATTGAAGTTTTGGGGGGGCGTCTATCTGGGAGCTAGACACATGATTGTAACCAGCATGATATAAATTTTTAAATCGATCTACTAATTAGGTTGCAATCCTATGCAAATTTTCCTGTGAGTAACCCCATTGACTATAGTGTGACTTACTTCTGAGTAAACATGCATAAGATTGCACTCTAAGCAAACAAAACTAGTTTTATAATGCACTCCTATCCATGTTTACTCAGACATAAGTCCCACTGAGTTCAATGGGGCTTCATCCCAGGTAAGTGGGTACAGGATTTCAGTCTTAGGGCGTCTCTACATTAGGCTTTTAACCAGCCGCTTTACCAAGGCTTCTTCCATTTTCTTTGCAGGAGCAAGGGTGGGTCCTTTATATGTGGTTTCCTCCCCGGGTTTTTCTTTCTCTGTCTTTCTATATGTTCCATTACACAACCACAAGGTGGCGCTGAGGTATAGTGGAACTGTGAAAATACATGACCATTTCGTTGTGTTTTGTAGTGCGATAGCCCTTTAATAGATCATTATCCTCATTCTAAAAAAAAGTCGCAAAAATGGCTGCAAAGTACTGGAGAGGCCCTGGAGGATGACGACGTCGTGTAAAGCACCCGCAAACTACTGTGGGTGAGGATTGAGGAATCATGAGAGCATAATAAGTACCTCGTGTAGAGAAGCCCTTACTAAAACAAAACACATTTTCATAGACTCCTGTGTTTTATCCCATCTCATATGGACAAAATGTAATATGGAAAGCAGCCCTGGCAATGTTTTGGGCATTCTTTTTATGACATTTTATATATTTCTATATCTCTATATACAATTTCTTAGGGCAAATAATGACGCTTTCAGGTGTCACTCTGATATATGTAGCCCAGCTTGTGAATTTTTGCCACTAGATGCTGCTAATGTTGAAGATTCTCCATTTAAAACTAGACCATCTCTTCACAAAATAGTAAATGTACACCTTGCTGGTGATATTTTTTCCTCTTTTATTGACAAATGGTTATGAATTTTGAGCAGGAGAAGGAAGCTGGATTTGGTGCTGAGTAAAAACTTGCTGCTGCCTCTCCCTGCAGTGGTGGTAATTTCAGCTCATAAACCATCACAAGTAGCTTGAGGGAGAAATAAATGGAAAACATTAAAAGATTAAAAGATTTAATTAGAAATCCCGAAGGCCACAGCAATGACATACCATCTTCAGAGACTTTTTCCTTTAAAGAGTGAATGCAGAAAATGCCACATCTAACAGACACCATGACAGAGTTATGAACATGTTCAATAAACTATGAGGAACACAGAACACAAGTCCATTAAACTGGGGTACATTATAGACTAAAAACATAATTCATTTTCCTGCACCGAGTGTGGATAACAGAAAACTGAAAAATAAGCTGTTCTCAGAGGCACTTTACATAGTTGTAAAAAAGTTCTGAAGCTGAATAGTTCCATTTCCATACAGTTCACTGAGGGTGGAATTGCACATTACAGGCAGTCCCCGGGTTACGAACGTCCCGACTTATGGGCAACTCATACTTAAGAACGGACTGCCATATATGTAAAAATCTAAGTTAAATACAGTGGTTCGTACTTAAGAACGAACGCACTATACTTTGCGACCCTTTGCAACACTTTGAAAACATTGCTTGGCTTCTGTTCCGACTTAGGTACAAATTTGACTTAAAGACAGACTTACGAATGGATCTCGTTTGTGACCTGTATTGAAGACACAAAAGGCTTGTGGGGCCTTGAGGAATTAAATCACCTCTCAATTCCACCTGATCTGACCTAGGGGAGCAGCAGTGTCAGTACCAATCAGAGACCAAGGAAGGGATGCCGACAGGGCTTCGGTGTGGAAAACTGCGGACAAGACAGAAGCCATTGCCGTAGCACCGCAATGTGGAAGGCAACGGAAAACTGCCACGTTATATCTTTCAAGTATACTCGTCATGGCTAGTCAGATAGTCTAGCCATGATGATGTCCAATCTCTGGAGTAGGAGAGGAACGAGAAGAGGAAGAAGACACAAAATATAAACAACAGCCCTGTGTTTTCTCCCTCTCCCACATAACATGTAGTATCATCTACCTCGTGTTATGGCATCATCACCTGATGTGTTCCCCCAATTCCACTGTTGACTATTTACTACACTACATGGCAACATCACAGCCTTGGCTATTATTCCTATACATTACAAGGAAGTGGGGGAGAACTCAATACAGGGGTGCTGTTTTTTGTTTGTTTGTTTGTTTTTAGAGCTCCATGTGGGTTCTTTCCTGAAGGTAAGCAGTTCTGGACATGCCCAGTACTTGGATGAGGGATTCTTTGGGAACCCCCATGCATGCTGTGCTAAGCCTCTTGGAAGAAGGAGAGGCTACAAATGTAATAAGTAAATAATCACGCATCATAAACATGAAAACGAAGGAAAAGGGGAGAATATGTCATTGTGAAGGATTCCTCATTTCCTGTGTCTTTTGCCACATCCGCTCACCCTCATCATGCCTATTTGGTAACCCATCAGTGTGATAGATGGAATATGTGGACATCCACAGCCAGACCACATGTTCCATGTGACCATTTGGGTATGATGGCTACCATTCCCCCACCCCCGGCCTTCCTTCCTTGGAAGAGGGCCATGTGTTGCATACAAAAGGTCCCAGGTTCAATCCCCTGTGTCTCCAGGTAGAACTGGGAATGAACCCTGTCTGAAACCCTGGAGAGCTGCTGTCAGTCAGTGTAGAAACAAGCATTGGTACAGTCACCTCACCCCCCAAAATCACCTTGTGTTGACTTAGCCATTTTAGCTGTTCATCTCAGTCTACCCTTTTGGATAACTTTCCTCACTGATGACAAGTTATAAGTGGGATTAATGAAGTTTCATCTTGTGTGATGCAGTCATTCCATAGTGAGAAACATGGCATCTGGAAGGTGAAAGAAATTGAACTACATTTGCAACTAACATCTTTTGCAAACTGAGGCTGCAATCCTATGCAGACTGTCCTAGGAGTAATCCCCCTTGAACACAGTGGAATTTACTTCTGAGTAAAGATGCATAAGATTCTGCTGTGAATTTGTCTATGTACATTTTAGGAACCATCTTGTTCATGTTTTTCTTAAATAGTAGGAGAATAACCATGGCAAGCCCAGAAAGAATGACTTTGGAGGATTTTGTTATCTGAAAACTTAGATGTTTCCAAATCCTTTTTAAACAAAGCATGTCGATTCAGAACTCCTTTTAAGTCCATACCAGTGCTCAGTTTTTAATGGCAAAGATTAAACTTTTATTGTAGATTGCTGTATGAAATACTTTTTAAGGGCTGTGCATGACAAGATAACTTTGTTGCATCTGAAAACAATAATGAGGCAAACAGTGTGAAAATCTTCAGATAACTGGGCAGGTTGATCAAAGGCATATTTGAAAAGTTAAAGACTATCCAACCAATACAAATCCATTAAAAAACAGGCTTTGAACACTTTGAGAAAATTTCTGCGCTTCAAACTGAAGAAGTAAAAATGTTGAACTGGTTTATGGATGCTCCTTTGTGCTGCATTCAAATGATATAGTCCATAAGAGAGACAACTGAATGTCTATGAATGGAAGTAATCATTCTTCCCTTTGTTTGTATGTTATACTTTAAATGTAAAACAATAACATAAAAAAAGGATTTTAAGGGCTGTTTTTCCTGATCTTCATCTAAAGGTGTGTTTTGAAAAACAGCACAAAAATATATGAGGAGCTAAGCATTGATGTAACTCCCCTACACACACATATTCATTTGACAGGCTTCTTTGTTGAAAATGTGTTGGGGGAGTACAACAGGAACATTTTTTGGTTCATAAGTTACCTTTTCAGGTATCTTTGAGGTGTTAGACGCATGCCTTAAGATGCAGTTCAGCAAAAAGAGTATGTGTGGAACACCTAGCATATTTTGTACAGATGGGTCAGTTATGAAGTTTTTTTGAACTGTTTAGGGTCCTAATCAAAACCAAAAATAAAGGTGGCTCCTTCTTTTGTGGCATGATATTGGAAAAGGGTGTTGCTGGAAATTCCTAGAAGCCTGTATTGTGAATACCGTAAGCCTTTGTGGATAACATTGGGAATA
The DNA here is from genome assembly GCA_021292165.1 of Shinisaurus crocodilurus. Taxonomy (NCBI): domain Eukaryota; kingdom Metazoa; phylum Chordata; class Lepidosauria; order Squamata; family Shinisauridae; genus Shinisaurus; species Shinisaurus crocodilurus. Next base: position 29,416 of record JAHFWL010000336.1, read on the forward strand.
AAATAGGCTCTGTCTGGCCTATGAATGCTCCATGCTGCAGTAAATGCGTTACGGCATGATCCAGGCCAAATTAAGCATTTTTCAATGGGAGAGAAAGAAGCACATACTTAAATCTCTCCCACTAAAATGAATGGAATGTAAAAGGGCCTAACGTTGGCTGAATGGCACTTATAGCACTAAGAAGAACAGGTATTCCCTATTACTTCTTGATAATATGTAATTTAAGAACATCTGCTGGATATATTTGCTGGAGAGCTTTGGCTATTGGGTGGTATAGAAATAAAATTATTATTACTATTATTATTACTGATGATGATGATGATGATGATGATGATGATGATTTTCTATCTCTCCCCTTTCTTTTGGGCCTGAATATCTGCCACAGAATTATTCTCACATACAGTGTTGATTTCTATTTTGTGCTGCTTAGGACCTTTCTTCAGGCTTCTGTAATATATTCTGAACCTTTTGTGGAACAGTAGCTCTTCTGGGCAGACTCACTTGGATCTTGGCAACGATTGTGTAATTCAAGCCCTGAACAGCTGTCATCAATTAATTTACATGGCTACAGCACATGGGCTCGTAGCTCAATGGTAGTGCACGTGCTCTGCATCCAAAAAGTCTTAGGTTTGATCATCAGCACATCTTGTTAAAAGAACGCAGGTAGCACAGCTGGGAAGACCCCTGCTTCACACTGGAGCATCACAGCCAATTAGAACAGGCAATACTGGGTTAGATGGACCAATGGACTAATTTGGTATAGAGCAGTTCTACATAGTCATCAGACATAAGCATTCTATCTGAATGTGGCCAAATCATGGTTTAGCCTTATAAGAATGTACTGTGGTGAGGTGACCCTCAAGCTTGCATGCTCCCCTCTTCCCTTTCCTCCTCCTTCACACACACAAGGGGGGGGGGAGATTTAAAAGCTTAAAAGTTTAACATGGTTTGTAAGAAACCACAGTTTTCCATGTAATCTGAATATAGGAAACTGTGGTTTGTACAAACCACTGTTAGTTGACAAAGCAAGATATCAAACCAAACCAAGATGGGTTAATATTCACTTTTGTGAACTAACCATGGTTTCTCCTTTCAAAGATATTTAAATCAGAACAGGATGGTTCAGTGCTTACGGTACATTGATTTCCGTGAGTATTACGTATGCTAAACTTTGACTAGATTGCAGTGTGGACCCAACTGTACAATAACTGATGCTTCCTTTTCCTCTTGTTTAACACAACACAAGATTATGTTAGATTGTTATTGTTGTATTTTAAATTGTTTTACTGTGATTGTAGGCTTTACTGTTGTTTTACTGGTACTTGTTTTATTAATATTGTAAGCTGCTCTGTGTGCTCCTTTTGGAAGAGATTTGTTTGGGGGGGAGGAATATAAGAACTTCAAATAAAATAAATATGCAGCATAGACTGCCTGCCTTCTTTAACACACAAGCTTCAACATCTTTATCAGATAAGCTTCAATATTCAATAGCATCCTTTCCCCCAACCTGGTGCCCTGAGCTAATCTGTCACTGGAAAAATTAATATTCTGTGGTTACAAAAACTGCGGATTCTGGATTTCTCAAGCGAAAACAAGAGAGAACAGGCAAGGAATCCTGCTTGCATTTGGCTGGAAGCAGAGGTATTCGAGCAAGAGAAGGGAGAGGGCTCTTGGCAACAGGATGGAGGCCACGATTAAAGGGGAGCTGAGTGGAAATGGTTTCATAAAGCTTTAATTACCTTTGGTTAAGGTAAGCAGGATTTGAGCACATTCCGAAAATAAATTGTGCTGAAAAATATACCCAGATTGCTTATCCCTAATTTGTCTTCCAATATTAAAATGATCTAGTAAAATAAATAAATAAATCACAACAGCTGCTGCATTGTAATCGATCTGGCTACATCTAACCAGCATCTGCTGGCTTGTAGTTATCAGCTGAAAGAAGAATCATAGATGGAAATTATGCTTATGATCTATAGCAGCCTTCCTCGACCGGATGCTTTCTAGATAATTTGGGCTGCAACTCCCAGCATTCCTGACCATTGGTCATGCTGGCTGAGGATGACGGGAGATGATGAAGTGCAAAATACCTGGAGGGCGCCAAGTTGGAGAAGGCTGGTCTATAGCCTCCAAAATTCACACACAACATATATAAACACCCCACATCCCACCCCAATAGTCCTGTTACCTCAGTGATGCATACCTATGGGTGTGTGAAGGACTAGGTGGTTACGGTTGGGAAAAGGGCAGGGATCTTGCAGCAGTTTTCTGCAAGGTGGTGTGATCTGAATTGGTTACCCTGGAGGGGGTTGGTGGCAACAGAGGAGATTAAGAGAGTGTGAATCTGGGGGGGGGGGTGTCTGACAGGTAGACACAGTGTGGAGGTGGGATTTGACCGTATAAAGCTTCGGGTACGAATCACAAGGTGGGGGTGAGGGGAGAGGCGTCACACCACCCTTTCCCCCACCTCTATAAATGGAGTGATCCTGCACCATTGACTTTAAGAGAGGTAGGGGGAGGCGTGGCGATCATACGGGTGCACTTGGGAGTCTTGGTGGGTACCAGTGCACCTGCAGGCGCAGCGTTGCCCACCCCTGAACTGTCTATGGTATCATTCTGGATAGGTTGACTGGGGGCCCTAGACTTCATTGAAGGGTCACTGTACTTCAGTCTTTCCATTCCAGAAGGGAATGCTGGGAGGCTACTGCCTGGCCCAAAGGCATTTATGCCATGAGGTTCTGCAGGGCTCCTCCCCACCTTATCACTCATGCTAGTAAACATTGATATGAAACCACCAAGTGAGTGATCATCTGGAGATGTGAACTGGCACCCATGTATACTGATTATATCCAACTCTATCTGGATCAGTGTCTGGAAGCAGTGACAGATGGGATGAGGGCCAGTAAACTGACTGGGGACCAGTCACACTGTACATATCTCACCAAGTTTTGAATAGCTACACTGGCTACTTGTCCATTTCTGGGCTCAATTCAAAGTGTTGCTCATTCCCTATAAAACCATGAATAGCTCAAGGTCTGGCTGGTTGAAGGATCCCTGTTTTTCATGTGAGCCTGCCCAAACCCTTCATTCATCATGGGAGGTCCTCCTCCAGGTCCCCCGCTATCTGTGGTTAGGCAGGTGGTGATTTGGGAAAGGAGTGGTGGTGGTGCCATCTCATGGGATGGCCTTCCTAGAGAAGCTCGCCTGGCACAAAGGTTGAGATCTTTTCAGTTCCTGGTGGGAAAAAAATTGCCCAAGCCTTCCAACATGTTTTATAACTGGTTATAGTATTGGTTTTTATAGCGCTGCTGCTGGAATTCATGTCTGCTGCTCCTGTGCTTTAAATGTTGTTCTAATTTTAAATTGTATGTACCCTGGGAGTCTTGCACTGAAGGGTGGCCCTATAAAAATATTGATTGATCAAATGAATAAATAAGGTACCTTCTCTCCAAACACAGGAGCTTCAGCAGAGCAAACAGCAGCAGCCCTGAGGAAAGAATGAACTCACATCTTTTGTTCCTATAAGGCAGTGGTAGAGAGGTACCCCAAAGGCACTTTACAGTGCAGAATCTACACAGAAGTAGATGGAATGTTCCATACCCCTCCCCTTTTAAAACAGCCTGAATATCTGTTCACTCCAATATAGGAAGAGAGACAGCTTGCTCCTGTTAACCTCTTTTTTTTTTTTTTTTAAAGAAAGAACACACACCCAAAACTTCACTAGATGAGTGGATCCTGAGCAAACGATTTATACAGTCTGCAAAGAAATTAGAAACATCTCAAATGTCTAATACAGCATTTAAAAGGTTCACAAAATCTTTCAGCACACAAGGTTTCCATTCAATAGGTGCCTATGACACCTGGGCAACGGCACTCCACATGACCAAGATGAATGTACTAATTATTCAAGATTAAATTATGATAATTATATGATATAATTATGAAGCTGTCCTCTGCATACTTTAAAGCCTTTTAGGTTCTATGATGCATTTAGCTTTTTGGCTCATTCTGTGTGATGGATATAGTTCCTGGTAGGCTGCTGTATCTTTCTGAATGCCTGTGAATTTAACAAAGGCGTTCAGCTTGTGGAAGGTCAAATACTAGGGTGATTTTCAAGAGCATGCTTACTAGATTTGCTCAAAATCAAAGCAGCCTTCCGGTTTTGAATGACATATGCTTTGGGCAGATACATAAAAGCAAGGAGATATCACTTCTATTTCCTGCAAGATCCTCTTCAAGACTAGGATCTGGATAATTACCCTGAGCTAGAACTCTTAAGCACTCCATTTAAACCAATCATACTTCTTTTCATGTAGATATGTTTAGGGTCCGGATGTTCGGATAGGCATTTCTTGTGGGCTGTGGGCTGTAACACTGATTATCTATACAGAATGTATACTCTCCCTTTCAATGTTTTACAGCCACCTCCTTTTGTGGGTTCCCCTCCCCCCTTCGGATTCCCTTGAGCCTGTTCCCCTCTGGCCTCATGTCTATGGCCCATAACATTATACTATGGATGATGGCATATATGACTTTCATTCAGTCTTCCTTTAGTTCCTCTAAATCCCATTACAATTTGAAACTGCCAAACTGTCTGCAAATATTAGACGCTCCATTTGTGCCTGCCATGATGCTCAGCGGCGGCTTCTTGCTCCAGTGAAGCTTGGCTTTGATCTTACAGCATCCCAGCACTTCGCTCAAAGTCTTTGTGAACTCCCCGAATTAGTTGTGGCAACTCCTATAACAGCTTCCTTTGATGCCTTCCCTCCCTGTTGCGCCCAAAATACACACATGATTTGGGAAATGCCTCCTCCTGTATATGTGAGAAAGCTGCCAAATGTTACTCCTGATGGAAGTGCACTTGATGGAGATGTTAGACATTTTAGTTAGACATTTTAGAATATATTTAAATATATGCAGTTTCTGAACTGCCTAGCACCAAGGTAGTCTGTTGCCAGGTAACAAGTGCACTCTCTACTCCTGATGACGGAAACCATCTCTTCACATTCCATTTACCTTGACGGACCTGTCAGAGTTGGCTCAAAGTGTGGAACTAAGCAGGGTAGGTCCCAATCATGAGGCATCACAGGTCTTGTCAATTGGGGATCCAGTCCATGTGCATATTCACAACTGAGAGATGTAACTCCAAATAAATTGCTACAAGCAAAAGTGACTCACAGCGGCTGAGTTTATGGTTTGGTCTGTAGACTACCCCTGGACATAATTTGTTCATTTGAATATTTGCATTGTCTTTCTGAAGCTGTTGCAAAATACAGCTTCCAGACAGAGGACATTTAGGCTGTCGCACAAAAGCATCTTTCACACTTCCTTTTGGGCAGATACATGGTGATAAAAACAAAGAGGTATCATTTCTATTTCCTGCAGGACTCTTTTCAAGGCTAGGACCTGAGAATAGCCCTGAGCTAGCAAGGACGACCCATGCACACAGGAGATGCAGGTTCACCCTGTGATGCTCATTTAGTTCCTATTGATCTTGAGAGATTCATTGGATTCCAACTGGGGGTGGGGGTGGTCACTAGTTAAGCACAACGAAGACCAACATGGGGTCAACATGAGTTAGATTGCAGATACTTTCAGAGTATCCCTTTTGCTGCTAGAACACATCATATATGAGATCAGCGAGTGCCAATCCTTATGTAACCAAAATGGCACCATACATTACACACACAGTGGGGAGGTATTAGCAGGCTTGGGGGAACCCAAAGTTTTGCAGCAGTACAAAAATCTTAAAGCAAAAAACCCTAAGAAGAGGGGACCCAAATAGCTCAATGAGAACTGAGCATGCTCAGTGGGCACAGAATACTGACTGGGGTGTGTGGGTGGGAAGCTGTGATGGTGAGGATGCAATGGAATAATCTGGAAAAGGGTATGGCTGGCTGGAATTCTGTATTTTGCACTGGAACTCATTTTTCCTAATATACAGCACAGTTGTATAAAAGATAGTGAAAATTAGGGATAAAAGAGCAAGTATCTTAAAGCAAAACTAAGACAGGAGAAAGAAAATATATACGGTAACAAAAATGAGCTGGGGTAGCTATACATATACAGGTTTGTTCAACTATTCAAGGAAAGAAGGCACACTTCCAATGTAGCTTTTTGGCTATACAAAGGACTTGCATTCATTTGGTAATTTTGTCATCATTACCGCACAGTAAGAAAGAAAGACAAACTACATAAAATGCAAATGACTCACTTGTTCCCATTTTCTTCTCATTAGTTAATGACCCCATTATTAAGATGTCTTGCACATTTTCAAGCCAAGTAAGATCATAGATGGATCCCCCCACCTCCTCAATTTTTCCTCTTCATCAAAATATAAGTGAAATTTCAATGGTGAATTTCATCTCACTTGACATCAGGCCATCCTGTGCCTATCCAGGGACTCACAAACACCAGTGATGACATGAAGGCAATAGTTTAGTGATGTTGCCGAAGTTCATAATTACCTGCATTAGAATATCAGTTTGTCCAGCTCATAATGCTAGGAGGCTGTATTAAAATCTGAGGACGCATGATGGAACCACCTTGCTGAAGGTAAGCAGGTCTGGGCCTTGCTAGTGCCTGGATCAGACACTGTCTGGGCACCCCCCATGAATGTGACCTTGAGTTCCATAATGGAAGAAAGACAAGATATGAATACACTAAATAAATTAAATGCAGGGGAGGCTGGTGACTCCCGTGTCAGTGGGGCTCCTTATCCATTTATTCTGAGCTTTAAAAGAGCTATCTGTGGTGCTGTACACTCCACCCCCAAAATAGGTTCACCACCATGGGGCACCATGGATAGCTCCTATAAAGCTCAGAATAAAACCTGCAATGGACAAGGAGCCCCACTGACATGGGAGTCACCAGCCTCCCCTGATTAAATGTACCTATCTCCCCCAATCCACTAAATGCATGTGGATCACCCCTAGTGGGTACACAAAAGTGGAGAGCATCTGCTTAGCATGCAGAAGGTCCTAGGTTCAATCCCTAGCTTTTCCAGGTAGGTCTAGGAAAGAATCCTGCCTGAAACCTCTGAGCCCGTCTACCTGACTTACCAGTGGTGGGTGGCATCCTGGGGATCCTGGCCTCTTGCCTCCCCTCCCCACCCACCGCCCCACTCCCTTTTCACCCTCCCCAAGCTCCTTCAAGGTCACTGTTGCAACCTTGGAGGAGCAGGTGCCATGGTGCTTTTCAGAGCAGCTGCCATGGGGGCAGGGAGGGGGAATCCAATATGTCCTATGGGTCCATGGGCTGTTCTCCCAGACCAAACAATTCCTCTGCCCATGTATCAGTTCAGTACAGACATTTTCGTACATTCTTATAAATACTTTTTTTTAAAAAAAGTTTCCTCTAAAGGTTTTCTTTGCTATGCTATTTAAAGAAAATAATTTTGGCATGTCAAATCTGACAGAGCATTCTGAGTAAAGCTGAATATTTGTACTTTGTGGGGTTTTTTTTTTTGTTGTTTTTTTTTAAATAATGCTATTTTATGTACATGCCATGTTTCATTGTCATTCACTTGACATTTCACAGTCACTCACCTTTTTTTGCTACATGTACAGAGCACAATCACAGGTGACAGTGTCAATTAGCGAAAGCTTATTTTTGGTACTTATCAGAAAGCATATAATCAAAGAGGCTTATGCAAACTATCTAACCAACGCAAAATTTAAAATGTGTAAGTCTGTGCATCTGTAAATTTTAATTTACTCATATGTTTGTTGTTGGTTTCCTATAAATTGGTGAAAACCCAGAGCAGAGGCCATGCCATGCTCTTACTGGGACTTGGGATGAGAGATCACAGATTCAGCACTGCTTGTCCTCATAAGATGGCCAGGTGTCGTACTTTGCAGAGGACAGTTCTCTATTTGAAGAGCTCTCAGAGGATAGTCTATTTGAAGGTGTCCTCTATTTGATTGGCTGCCCAGTCCAAGTCCAGTTTAAGTCGAAGAACCATAAGAAGGGAGGATAGGGCCTTTTTCAGTTGCCCATCAAGAGTGAGCACCTGGACTGTAGACTGAGCAGGCACACAAGTTCCCTGGTCAGCCTTCCTCACCATGGTGAGATGTATTGTAGCTCTACAATATATTTAAATTATTGTTATTATTTCTAAATTTGCATTCACATGTATCCATTAGCATACATGTTTTGTGTTCATGTCTTTTAGATTGTGAGCCTGAGGGCAGGGACTGTCTTATTATTAATTTGTGTAAGCCGCTCTGAGAGCCTTTTCTGGCTGAAGAGCGGGGTATAAATGAAATAAATAAATAAATAAATATGCAAATGTTATGCAAATCACTGTCCTCTTTTGTGGCCACACATTTCCTTTTTGGGGGCAATGTGTAATGTGTAAATCATCCACCCTATTTATGCTCTTAGGAAACCAGCAACATCACCATTAAGGTATTGCTTTAAATAGTCAACATTCCCTTTTGAAATTCCATAGTTAAAAAAGTGTGCAGGCTCCAGGACAGTATATCATGTTAAGGGTGTGTACAAACATGTTGAAGTATTTGCGCGCGTAAAAGGGGAAAAGAAGAGGCGAGACACAAGTATATGGTGTAAATAAAGGGCCACATTTTATTAATCAAGATCTGCGAAGGGTGAAAGTGCGGGTACTAACTAAAACTGGCCATTGGCCAGTGAGGTATCCCGGGCAGATACATCCAAACCCGGGGGGTGGCGCAGCACTTCGCCACCCCCCCAGTTTTACACCCTCTTGGGTGTTGGGAGGCTTTCTCACAATCGCCACCTCACGGTGCCACGGAACACCGATCCGTGTGATGTAAGCCATCCTCACTGGCGAACCGTATTTCCCCCCACTGAGCCACTAAACTCAGCAAGCGCTGAGATACAGGTCTCGCCAGCCACCTGAACAGTGCCATTGGATGATCACCAAAACCCCTAACCCCACTGCCTATTCCCGCACTTACTAGCCACAGAGAGAGACGTGCTTAAGCTAAGTCTCTTCTCCCCCACCTGGCGGAAACTACCTCCAGGAGGGCCCTTCGCAGATCCTGAAGAAAAATAACATTGCCGATCTCGGACAAATGCACCCCGTCCGGTCGGTACAGCTCCCTCCGAGCCAAGGATATCTCGGGATGAGGAATCGCAACGCCTCTCCCTCCAAGGCTCCTACAGATTGCTCTGTTCGCCTTCCGGCAAGCCTTGTTCAGGCCACTGGGATTGACAGTATCCCTCCAACAGCATCGTGGCAAGATGTGGAACCAGAGAATCTGGACACCAGGCCATCTCTGACGAATCACAGCAAGGTCCGCAGACACTTGCAAAATCAAGGCCATGCCCGTAAGCACGCCTAATCGCTTTCCCCCAAATGCACTACCAGCACTTGTGGGGGCAGGCCTCAACAAGGCCACTGGGATTGACAGTATCCCTCCAACAGCATCGTGGCAAGATGTGGGACCAGAGAATCTGGACACAGGCCATCTCCAACGAATCACAGCAAGGTCCGCAGACACTTGCAAAATCAAGGCCATGCCCGTAAGCACGCCTAATCGCTTTCCCCCAAATGCACTGCCAAAACAGTTGAAGCCTTCTCAAGAAAATTCCTGCTTCCTTAGAGGAAAGCAGGGTAAGGCACTGCCTAGGGCCACCTAAAAGGAGGCTTAAAAGAGAACGTGCTTATGGCAACAGAGACCCCAAATGATGCCGTAGAGGCAAGGGATTACCGCCCACAGCTCAGGAATACCAACGTGCTGATACCCTGAGCAGTCTCCCAGGAAGGCAAATACAAAATTGGGCCCTTCCCACATTAACAGGAATATGAGCCTCGCCCACCTATAGCTGGCACCCCGAGGCAGCCTGTGCCAGAAAATTGGAGGGCAAAGCCAATTATACTGGGACATGGGTCGCTCTATGAGAAGCATTAAGTAACATAAAACAGGACCCCATCCCCCATCTGTAGGAGGCATGTAGCCGAGAGAGGATGCTTGAAGTAAAGTCCACCTGGTTACTTTCCATCGACAACACTGCTTGCTACCCAAAATTCAAGCAAGGCATGGGAACCAAAATCAAATTAAATAACAATGAGGCTGAACACAACTCATTATCAAATCCCAGAACTATATGGGCTAACAGAGCTGCAGGAATGGAATTAACCCCTTCAGAGTTATATGCTTCGATGGCCAAAATAAAGTATGGGCCAGTGGCAGGCCTAGGGCATGGGTTGCCACCCATGCCTCCTAGGCCAGCCATACCGTAACCACACCGGACAGCCCACCCGCTGCCAGCCGAGTAGGCAATAAAGAACATTACCAACACCATATACAGGCCAGAGGATTAGATAAAACTGACAGCGCTGATAAGCGAGGCCCAAGAGTAAACCCAAACTCCATAGTGAGTAGAATGCGGCAGACGAAATAAATATAATGTATCATGCAAATAAACCTGGACTAGATTAACGACCTGCTGCACATATTTTGAATGAATGAATGAATTCTTTATTTGCATCAGCCACTGGCCTTAGCATGAAGAAATACAGAAATAGAAAACAAAATTATACTTGACTAAAATTACCTTAGCTGCGTTCTAAAAATTTGCACTAAACAAAAATGCCATAAAATACATAGTCCTTCAGACATAAATAAAATCAATAACACAACAAATGGATAGAGTAAATAAAAGAACTTCTGCTCAGTCAAGAAGCTATGAATAATTAGGTCTCTAATAAGTTGGTAGATCTTATTTTAATTGCCCCGGCTAAGAATTTGGCGGTTTTTACTGTGACCTGTTTGTTTTGGTCTGCGAGGAGAAAAGACACAGAAGCAGTAACTGACCGCCCTGGAATAGATGACAGTAGTGGAGAAATCACCTCTTTCCTTAGATCTTTATAGAAAGCACAAGATAATAATACATGATCTATTGTTTCAATACTGCCATCTCCGCATGGGCATAAGCGATTCTCCAATGGAATTCTTTTAAAACGGCCCTGCAGTACAGCTGATGGCAGTATGTTCAGTCTTGCCTGAGTGAAGGCTCGTCTGTACTTTACTACTGTTAAGTTTTGCAAATAAGGTGGCAATGTGTTGAAGAGGCTAGATGGAAAATAATCATACCAGGGGCAAAATTTTCTTGTAGTGGCCAAATTATTCTGTTGCTCAATATCATGCAGTCGCTGTCTAATTAGGACCTTTGCTTTGATAAATCCCAGTGTTAATAAATGCTGTGATGATAAGCCAAAAGAATGCAGCTTAGAGATAGTGCTCTTCATCCAAACACTCACATGGGAATCCCGCAAGACCAAGGGGAGTAAGCCAGTAGAAGTTAAATTCAACTGGAGCCAATAATTAAATGTCCTGCCCCAGGCTTGTAGAGTAATTGAGGAGAGATTAGCTTCCAAACGCAAAGATGCATTTGGAACACAGCATGGAACGGAAAAAATTTGTCTTAAGAACTTAGACTGAACAGCTTCCACAGATCTAAAATAGGGATCCACCCAGATCTGGACCCCATAGAGTAGTTGTGCTAGAGGTTTAGCTCTAAAAACCTCAAGTGCTGAGGGTATATGGTTGCCCCCTTTTGTGTAGAAAAAGCGTGTCAGAATTTTGGTACTCTGGGACGTCTTATCCACCACATATTTCTTGTGGGCTAACCAAGACCCTGTTGATTGAAAGACCACACCGAGGTATTTGAAAACTTTAACTTGTTCAATTGGCTGTTTATCTATATACCATCTATGGACCCTGTGTTTTTTAGAGAACACCATAACCTTAGTTTTGTTATAATTCACAGCTAGGTGTTCTTTTTGGCAGTATTCAGAGAATACCCTTAACAATCTGCTTAGGCCCACTTTCGTTTGGGAGAGAAGTACAGCATCATCTGCGTACAGAAGAATGGAAATGTGTTTTGTAGCCAATTTAGGGGCATGAAACGTTGGAGATGTCAAATTCTCAACAATATCATTTATATAGAGATTGAACAACACAGGAGCCAAAATACAGCCTTGCTTAACTCCCTTTGTGGCCGGTACAGGCCCAGTGAGCTGTCCATCTGTAGAGCATCGCACCTTCAGCCAGGTATTGGTATATAAGCATTTGATCAAAAAAAGGAGTCTTTTATCTATAGTTGAGGAGTTTAGTTTATCCCAAAGTCTTGCTGCACATATTTTCTAAGAATGCACCTCCAGCTTAATGCACAGAATGCATTCATAAGCCCCATTGCAATGAAAGGCAGCTATAAGTCTCCCACTCTCCCTTGTTAAGTTGAGCCCTTAAAACCTACTAAAAATGGATATAAGTTCTGGACGTCCCAGGACAGAACCGAAACACACAAGGCAAGACCACCCACACTTACCAGTCTGAAATTGTCATGAAATGATGAAAGAAGCTTCGGCTACCTGATAAATCACATGGCTTAAGAGCATTGGGACTCACGACTGTTCGCTGCGGGAAGAAATAGATGATGAAAATAGTTCAGCAAACGGACCAACAGGAACACCACTGCAGATCCGGATGTTGTCTCGAGATCAGACAAACACAAACTACCTGGAAGACCCACAGCTTGTGAGCACTGGGGAAAACAGCCAAAAGAAAACACATGGTATTAGGTGGCATGGTAGGGAACAAAACAAAACCCCGAAATGGACAGAGACATCGTAAGGCACAGACAGCCAAGGGAACAGGTAAAAGGAAGGGCTGCACTCAGCCCTCAGGTACTAACTAGCAGGGCGTATGGATCAGGGCCAACCGACTTGCAAATAAAACTGCCAACAGAACTCCCAGCATGGCTCGGCATGATAAAATTGTTCGTGCCAGCACAGAACATTGACTTGGTTGACTATGCAGGAAGCAGTGAAATAAGTAAAGTGAATAATGGGTCGGCCATTATAAAAAAAAAAAAAAAAAACATAAGTGAAGCAATAGCAATAGCAGGATTCAGGTGGGCATATGTCACCGCATTATAACTAATACATAAGGCCATTTAAAAACTAAGAAGGCAGACATAAGTTCCATTGAAATGAACACACCAGCACACCTCTGGCCGGATAAACTGAGTCAGACCAATGGGCCGTCCAGCCCACTACCACTGACACTGAGTGGCAATGGCCCTCCGGGTTCCCAGGCAGGAGCCCCCCCCCATAAAATGCTGGGAACTTATCCAGGGACCCCCGGCATACAAGCCAGTATTTAACCATAGAGCTACAACCAACTGCTTGGGGGCACACCTCATCTTTTTTCCTGCCATCATGTCCCTTTGGGAGGCAACCAATTCCTAAATAATAAAAATGAGAAAGCTTACAGAAAATTATGGGCACCAGCACATCAGCCCACTCTGCTCAGTATTACCAGCTGGCAACGGCTCTCCATAATTGTAGACAGAATTGTTTCCAAAACCCTCCTAGAGATGCTGAGGATTGAACAAGAGCACGCCGGCAAAGCAGGTGCTCTACCTACTGAGCAATGGCAATTAACTAGAAACCGGATAATTTTTGAATTCATTTGTTTCAGTACTGAAGCAATCAAAATGTTTCATATACTTTATCACACACTGACCCTGCGAGGTAGACCAGCTTGCAAACCCCCTCTTCGAAGGAAGGTATTATATAGTATTGTCCTGGTATCCCGCCTGCTTTCTTGCAAGGAACATGAGGCGGTACACACAATTCCCCTTACATATCATCCTCACAACAACCCTGCAAGGCAGGGTAGGCCGAGAGTCAAGAACTGGGTTGTATTCATACCTAAAATAACAAAGCACTTCCCCTACATTAACACACAACAACCCTGTCAGGTTGACCAGGGTGTAAACTCTGTATGTCAGAATGAAGGCCTAATGTAGGAACTGCATCTACCTACTGAGCAATGGCAATCAACTAGAATCCAGATAATTCTTTAATTCACTTGCTTCGGTACTCAAGCAATCAAAGTGTTTCACATAGTTTGTCACACACTGACCCTGTGAGGTAGACCAGCAGACAAACCCCTATTACAAAAGGAAGGCATTATGTAGTATTGTACTGGTATCCTTCCTGCCTTCCTGCAAGGAACCCGAGGTGGTTTACACAATTCCCCTTACATGTAATCCTCACAACAACCCTGTAGGGTAGGCTGAGAGTCAGGGACAGGCTTGTATCAGTACTTTGAGTAAGCGCTTCACCTACATTATCACACAACAACCCTGTTAGGCTGACCAGCATGGTAATCCAAATATGTCAGAATGAAGGCCTAATGTATGTACTGTATTTGTATCCTGCCTGTTTTCCTGCAAGGGACCTGAGGCAGCTCACGTAGTCCTCCCTAACCGTTATCCACACAACAACCCTGAGCGGTATAAAACAAGGGGGGGGGGAGTAAATCAACCCTTAGGTGTAGAACAAGGCAAAAGCCCCTGCAAGCGAAGCAAGTCTACCACCAGAACCAATAAGGGTCTGGAATATAACTTAACAATTAAGAAAGAGGCAAGGCCTTAAGAAAAGTCTTCTTTTAATATTTAAATTACCTCCAGTGCAAGAGAAGGAGGCCTCACCAACCCAACCTAGGGTTTTTGTTGTTGTTGTGAGATGCCCTATTTCACAACAGGGGGGCAAATAACAGGAGGCCTGGGCAAATCAGGCCGATACAGCAGAAATGCCACTCAGAGAAGGCGGGCTGCAAGGCCTGAGCAGCACACAAGGCCCCAGTAATAACACCAGGCCGCACCTGCCAGGAGGAAACACAGCCTGGCTGGACACAGGCCTATCCCTGACAGGAGGCCTGGGCCAACTAGCCCCACGCACAGAGTAAAAAGGCTGTGCCTGTTAAGGCAGGCCATGAGGCCCAAACAACATAAATGGGGGGGGGGGCATGCAATCAACAGGCAGAACCAACGAAAACGTATTGGAAAAAAGGCCTGGTGGATGATAAGCTTCGATCCTTTACAGAGAAAAGGAAGGGGGGGGTGTATGGCCACACCCAAACACATGTCCTGGCACACAAGGGCACCCATGAGACTGCCCAAGGATCTGTATTCTGGGGTGGGAAGTAACCCACCCCAGGAGACACAACGGGCCTCGGGCGGGAGCTGGTCTCGCCCACAACGCACAGTGAGCGGCTAGAAGCTGCTGGTAATGTTACCAGAAGGGCTGCTGCCAAGTTAAGCACCCTTTACACAGGCCTGTAGAGGCCAAAGGATCCCCGATGGTAAGCGAGCCCAGGCACAGCCGTGCTGCAGGGCCACAGCTAATGGGCTATTGCAGGGGAAATACAGGGCCTGTAGAGGCTGAATAATCCCCCAGGGAAAGCAGCAGGAAAAGGTGCCCACACCCCCTTGTAATCAAACCAGTTACTCGTCCTTAGGAGCTTCTGAATGTGTAACTGCTTGATGATCCTTCTTTCTCTGCAGCTGCAAAAGAAAAAGCCCAGAGTGTGGGCATGCGGGCCTAATAACGGTCCTGCACGCTCCACCCTTGCATCTCATTGGTGGGTGAGATCACCCCATAGTGGTCTCACTCTCCTTTCCTCCGCGCGCAAAATTCTCCCCGCCCACAGTTGCACGTGGCCGGGGGAAGGGTATTCCCACATATTTCAGCATTTTCAGGGCTTTTAACAATTTGGTCTTCTGGTCAAACTACTTATATGTTTGTTGTTTGTAGCAGGTGCCCTGGTTGATGAAATCTCTCCCCACCCCTTACTAAGCACAATATGTTCAGGTCACACATAGCAAATTCAAGAGCTGGATATGACTGAAAATGTTGTTTATGATTTCCCCTCCAGGAAGTCACCACACCAATTCTCAGAGGTAGAAAAATGTTCATAAAACAACAGCAATAGCAATAGTGCACTGGTCATCAGCCAGAACCAGTGAGAAATTAATGTAGCTTGATAAGAAATACAGCTTTCTAAAAATTCCTCAAATTCCTCAGTTTTGGAACCAGAAGAATGGAAGGTCCCCCTGCATGGGGCAATGCCCTTGAAAACTGTTCAGAGGCTACAACTGGGGCCAAATACTGCAGCTAGGCTGCTGACTGGCATGAATAATAGTGAATATACCTTGCTAGTACTTAAAGAGCTATAGTAGCTACCATTTTGTTTCTGAGCATAATTCAAGGTGCTGTTTTAACTTTAAAGCCCTAAATGGCTTAGGACCAGGATGCCTGAAGGTCTGCTTGCCCCTACATGAGCCTAACAGAGCAGTCCTTCCGGTGGGATCAGGAAAATCTGAAGGCCGAGAAACAGAATGACCCAAAGCCCTGCTGGGATTGTGCCAGCAGGGCAGAAGGGAGGGAAGAGCAGCATTTGTTTGTTTTTCTCCCCTTTTTTGTTTTTTTGGGGGGGTTTTTTCCCCTTCCCAGTGGAACTAATGGGAGGCAAATTACATTTGCCAGCTTCAGGACTGGTGCACATTTCCACCCGTGCTGGGGGCATATCTGGAGACTGGGCAAGTTTTGGATCCCAATTCTCCCCCAACCTGCCCATAACATGCCTCCTGGTCCACTCCCTTTTAACCTCTAATGATATTGGAGCTCCAATGTTGGAGCAACAAGGCCCTCAGATGCTTCAATGGGGCATCCAAGGCTAGATCTCCTTCTCTCAGGGGTGGAAAGCTCTCTCTGCCCTCAGAGGGGGAAATCTGATCTATCCTACAACTCCTGGGGCACACTCCCAGAGACTGTAGAACTGCAGCCTTAGTGACCTTTAGTGTCACCTTCAGAGGCTCTGAAGTGAAGTGGGTGGCAAGGAGGAATGCAGGCTTTTTGGTTGTGGCACCTTGCCTCTGGAATTCCCTCCCTCTTCCATTTGTCTGGCTCTCGCTCTACTAACCTTTGGAAAGAAATGGAAGATGCTGATGTTCTTTTCAGCTTTTACTCTGATCTACAGTTGCTATTTCTGAATGGTTTTGTTGGTTGTTTCATCCATCGTTGGCTTTCAGGTTTTGTTGTGATTTTACACTTGCCAGCTGCCTTGTGAATTCTGGTGATTAAAAGGCAGGGCATGAATCTTTTAGATAAAATAGCTCTGTAATGATCTGGAGCAGGTTCTGGTTGAAGGAAATTCTAGCAAATCTACAGATTTTATGGTGCTAGCCAAACTAGTGGCAGAGGCCTTGCAGACCACACACTAGATCAGTGTTCTCCAACTTTGGGTCCCCAAATGTTTTTGGCCTACAACTCCCAGCATGCCCCAGCCATCTACGCTGGGAGTTGTAGGCCAAAAACATCTGGGGACCCAAGGTTGGAGAACACTGCACTAGATGAATAAAGTGGGCATATACATGTGACTCTTTGGGCAGAATCCAATGGGGTGCTTCTACCCCTACTGATTCTCTTCAGCCCCACTGATTGTCTTGCACAAGCAGCCCCCACCACTTGCACAATGGCACTTTAGCACTGCTGGGACAACCCAAAACAAGTGGAACTGCTCATTCCTGGAAGGAGGCAGGTCAGCGGAGCTGGCATAAGGGAGCTCCACCAACCTGCCTCCTTCCAGAATCAAGTGTTTCCACTCATTTTGGGACTTCTAGGAAGCGCGCCAAATCTCCCTTGCATAAAGTGGTGGGTCCTGCTTATGCAACGGAGTTGGGGGGACCCACTTCTTGCACAATGGAATTGACAGGGTGGGGGGAAAAGTAGCCCCATTGGATACTGCCCAATGCTTCTCAAGCCACAAGAGTTCCAAAATTTAGTATGTTATGATGTGGACTGCTTGAATAACTGGCATACACAGTATTACTTCAGCTCCTCCCTCTCAACATTCCAAAAATTAGTGGAGCAGCATCTGAGGGAACCCCTCGCAATGGCCCCTGTGCCACTGAAGTAATGTTAGAAGGATTCCCCCAAGGTGTAGTCGAGTTCAGCAATGCCCTTCAGAGGATTATAACCTAAACATACATATGAGAAATGACATTTTCTTATATTGGAGTCATTAATGCATTTTTAAATGTTATTTTTCTACAAGTGAATGCACACAATTAATTTCTTAAAGGAAAATGGCATTCTTCACTGTCAGTTTCCTGTGGTTATGCTTTGAAAGCGCCTCCTGTGTGGTCGGATTTATATATTTTGTCACATTTTAGCTACTTCCAATGGTCCCTGACACAAAGAGCCTAAAGCACAACAGAGGATTGGTGTCTTTTTGCATTGACAGCGCCTTTGGAATTGAACGGGTGACTGAATCACTCTCCTCCTGTGCCTCAGCAAGAGATCAGCACTGTCGAGGTGGACAGCTCCAATCATCTGGCCGTGTGTGCAGAAACTTGATCAAGCAAGGGGAACTGTGCACTGGACTGGATAGTTGGGTCCCGTCCCACCCCCTACATGTTTTTTGGGGGTTACCATGTGGGTGGGCCAAGCCAGAGGGCGATCTGCATGTAGATGCTTGTTTCCCATGCATGACTCATCCTCACTGTTAAGGCCATGCTCGCTTTAGAAGGTGTGATTGCATTGGATTTGCCTTCATGAGAAAACATCACCATGGAAGAACAATGGAGAACAATCACCTCACTGCAACCTCTTCCTGCCAAAGATGATTGTGAAAAGTCATCCTGCACTCTTAAGCACTCTTGGCAGACTTGGTTTAAACCACTTGCACTTCCTTTCATGTAAATGTGTTTCAGATATGTAAATGTGTTTAGCTGCCTTGAGTGCCATTTTTTGGTAGAAAGGTGGGGTATAAATCAAATAAAAAAATAGGGTTCACAGGTTCTGATAGGCATTTCTTCTGGGCTGTGTGTTGTAATGCTGATCATCTGTATATATGGTATAGTCTTTTCAGTGTTTTCCATCCATTTCCTTTCACTCCCCCGTCCCCCACTTTGGATTCCTTTGAGCCTGTTCCCCTCTGGCCTCATGTCTGTGGCCATAACATTATACTATGGATGATGGCATATATGACTTTCATTCAGTCTTCCTTTAGCTCCTCTAAATCCCATTACAATTTGAAACTGCCAAACTGTCTGCAAATATCAGATGCTCCACTTGTGCCTGCCATGATGCTTGGTGGAGGCTTCTTGCTCCAGTGAAGTTTGGCTTTGATCTTACAGCATCCCAGCACTTTCCTCAAAGTCTTTGTGAACTCCCCCAATTAGTCGTGGCAACTCCTATAACAGCTTCCTTTGATGCCTGCCCTCCCTGTTGCGCCCAAAATACACACATGGTTTGGGAAATGCCTCCTCCTATATATGCCAGTGTGGCGTAGTGGTTAGAGTGTTGGACTGGGACTTGGGAGATCCGGGTTCTAGTCCCCGCTTGGCCATGAAACTCACTGGGTGACTTTGGGCCAGTCACTGCCTCTCAGCCTAACCTACCTCACAGGGTTGTTGTGAGGATAAAATGGAGAGGAGGAGGAGGATTATGTAAGCCGCCTTGAGTTCCTTGTAGGAAAAAAGGCGGGGTATAAATGTAATAAATAAATAAATAAATAAATAATATGGAGAGGAGGATGAGGATTATGTAAGCCACCTTGGGTTCCTTGAAGGAAAAAAAGGCGGGGCATAAATATAATGAATAAAATAAAAAAATAAATCAAATGTTACTCCAGATGGGAATGCACTTGATAGAGATGCAAGCTTTCAGTTAGACATTTTAGAATATATTTAAATGTACCGGTATTCAGTTTCTGAACCGCCTAGCACCAAGGTAGTCTGTTGCCAGGTAACAAGTGCACTCTCTACTCCTGATGACGGAAACCATCTCTTCACATTCCATTTACCTTGACGGACCTGTCAGAGTTGGCTCCAAGTGTGGAAGTAAGCAGGATAGGTCCCAATTATGAGGCATCACAGGTCTTGTTGATTGGGGATCCAGTCCATGTGCATATCCACAACTGAGAGATGTAACTCCAAATAAATTGCTACAGGGAAAAGTGGCTCACGGCAGCTGAGTTTGTGGTTTGGTCTGTAGACTACCCCTGAACATAATTTGTTCATTTGAATATTTGCACTGTCTTTCTGAAGCTGTTGCAAAATACTGCTTCCAGACAGAGGCTTTTAGGCTTTCATACAAAGGCATCCTTCACACTCATACTCTTCTGGGATCTGCCCACACTCCCATGCTGCTGTCCAAAACATCTGGAGGGCACCAGGTTAGGGAAGCTGTTCAAGATGGTGGTGACGTGACCTCCTCGCTGAACTCTCTGCCTAGGGAGGCCTGTCTGGCTTGCTTGCTGGGATCTCTCAGGAAAACAGTGAAAAGGTTTGAAGCAGGGGAACGGAGCGGGACTGTAGTTCAGTGGAAGAGCACCTACTTTGCATGCAGAGGGTGCCAGTTTTAATCCCTGGCAACTCCAGATATGTCTAGGAAAAACCCCAGTCTGAAACCCTGGAGAGCTGCTGCCACTCAGTGACTGGGTTCAGACAACACAATAACCCACACTTAAGGGTCGAGTATGGGTTGAGTGTGGGTTGTTGTTGAACCTTGGGTTGTTGTTGAAATGTGGGTTATCATGTTGTCTGAACCCAGCCAAGATAACAACCCACTGTTCACAACCCAGCAGCAAGCCATGGGTTCTCTTCATGGGTGGTTCATGGCTAACAAGCCATGGCTTGTTACCACAGCTGGGTTCGGACCACACAATAACCCACATTTCAACAACAACCCACGGTTCAATGACAACCCACACTCAACCCTTGAATGTGGGTTATTGTGTTGCCTGAACCCAGTCAGTGCAGGCAACGCGGAGCTATATGGACCAGTGCTCTGACTGTATAGTGCACCAGCTTCCTTATTTAGGAAGGTTTTTGGATGAATAGTCGCTGCAGCAGGTATTGCTTTACTGGGCTAGCCTGCTTTACTGGGCTAGCCTGCTTGGAGTTTGTGGGTGTGAGCTGGTGGTTTCATTGTAATGTTTTCTATTGTATTTTTCTATTTGATGCTGCAATCCTATAAACACTCACTGGGGAGTAACCCCCACTGAACTCAACTTTTGAGCAGACATGTATAGGATAGTGCTGTATTCGTTATTGTTAGATGCCATTATGGTCATTTGTCAGTTGACTGGTAAGATTTTTTTCTTCAAAAAAACAGAGTACACACACACACACACACACACACACACACACAGAGTCTACCTGTAAGTGCTTGTTGCTGGATTTGTCTGTGGTAACTACTCCATGTTTTTTCTAGAAAGGCATCCCAGGAGATACAGCACAAGTGAGAAGGAGCTTGTATGAGTTTCTCAAGCAGCAAGAAATCTTGCAAAGAAAACCCAATCACTACTTTGTTTGATGGGACCAATAGCTCCCTCTCCCATTGTTACTCCCAGCAGCTGGCATGCAGAGTCACAGGGTTGCCCACCCTTGGACCACACCGATGGGTTTCAGACAGGCATCTTTCCCAGCCCTGACTGGAGATGCCAGAGACTGAACCAGGCCAGGGACCTTTGGCATGCAAAGCAGGCACACTTCCACTGAGCTATGGCCCTTCCCTACGATTATTTGAAGACATGGGATTAGGGGCCACCTTTATGCAAATGTTTTCATCTGATTTAGGTCGTGCAATCACAGTGCTCACTCAGGATTGGGCTATGTCTGGGAACTCAACACAGGTGAACCGAGGTCCCAGCTTGATGTACCTTCAAGGGGAATGACAACCAGAAAATACCTAATATCTGCTCAATAGAATTAGGGCCCAGTTTGTCTCCATCCTCAGTTATAATTACCTTCTGTAAGTTGTCAGCCTTTCAACAACAACAAAAATAATCTGATTAGACATGCACGGCTTACACCCCCATGGCTCTGCCTTCCTACAGAAACTGAAAGGACAAGAAGTACTTTCCAGTGTGTTCTTAAAGACCACTGTGCTTCTGGTAGCCAAAGAAAGCACAGTAGAAATAGAAATCATTGGCAAATGGTGAAACAGGATGAGAAGTAAACTTAAGCAACATGAATAGGCAGATTTGAAACGTTGCGCCTTTCAAGAACAGCTTTCATGGCAACCAGTCATGCAGTTGACTGTGATCCTATTATGAATCACTAATAGCAGGATCACAAGGTTGGAGACAAGGGCAGTGCTAGGTACTGAAAATATCCGGGGCTCAGGCCCACAGGGCAAAAAAACTGCACAAATTTGCACATGCTAATTTACATGTGCTCTAAGGTCTCTGTGTGTGCATGTCTTTAAAGGACCCTGTCTCCTAAGGACACCCCTATTTGTAAAAAAGGATTGTATGGACAGGGGAGAGGAGGGCATTTGATTTCAGAAAAAAACCTCAGGCAGGAAGATTCAAGGGGGGGGGCAGCAGGAGGTGAAGCACATGTGGGCAAAAAGCCAGCTAATCCAGGGGGTCAGAATCAACAAAGATCCTCAGGGCCCATGTCCCTTTATTTCAGCAAGTGTCCATGGATAGCAGAGTGGTAGGGCAGAGGGCCTCCCAGAGATTTGGGGCTCCAGATGAAAGAGTCGGGGCTCTAGCCCTAGTGGGTCACCCCTAACACTGCCTCCAGTTTGAGAAGCTATGAAGCAGGGTCACCACCATCAACACTATTACTTTGAGGTCACTCTATGTAATCCAGAGCAGACAGCAGGTGTACTGAAGAGAGGTTTATACAGAGAAAATTGCTCAAGAGATTATTCATGTAGGTGAGCCAAGCAGCCTTCCCTAACCAATTTCCTAGGGAGGTGGTGAGCTGGACAGACCATCTGTCAGGGATGCTTTGACTTTGATTCCTGTGTTGCACAGGGGGTTGGACTCGATGGCCTTATAGGCCCCTTCCAACTCTACTATTCTATGATTCTATGACCTGTCCTTCCTCATTGTAAGGTCTCATACAACATTTCCTACTTTGGCTGTATCTGGAACTGGGCTCACCCTTACCTTCTCCCTCTTTGCTTGCCTCCTGGGATAGTGACCAATATATCAAGGTAGATTATTGCAATGCATTGTACATGGGGCTCCCTTGGATAATTGTCCAGAAATTTTAGTTGGTCCAAAATAGGGTGGCAAGACTGTTAATGGGGTCTGGATGATTTGATCATATTATGCCAGTGCTCTAACATCTGCACTGGCTTCCTGTCCATTTCCAGGCTCAGTTCAAGGCTCCAATTTAAACCTTTAAAGCCCTAAATGGCTTGAGACCAGGTTACCTCCTGCGCTCCTCCCACATGTTTCCTTACCCAGGCTTACATCGCAGGCTCAGGTTACCTTACCCAGAGCCTGAGATCATCTTCAAAAACCCTTATCTGGGTGCCCCCAACAAGTGAGGTGCAATGGCTGGCTACTGGGGAAAGGACCTTCTTAGTGGTGCCAACCCAGTTATGGAATGTCCTCCCCAGAATGGCTCATTTGGCACCTTCTCTGTGGTCTTTTTGGCACCAGGTGAATACCTTTTTTGTTTCTCCAGGCTTTTAAACTGTGAACTTTGGAATCAGCTGAATTTCAGATCTGTTCCATAATTTTAGTGACATTGTGTATTCCTCTGTACTTTTTGACTCTCTGCTGTTGAAATTTTGGTGCTGAATTTTTAAACTGGAATTTGTTAGCTATTTTTATTGGGTTGGATCCAACTTCTTTTCCACTGGCAGGAGCATTCCCTCAGTGGAGTTCTGCTCAAAATGCTTCACTTGGCAGAAAGGGGGCAAGTGATTTTTACTGATTCCTCCCTCCCTCTGCAGTCTCCAGTGCTACCTCCCCCAGCCGTGTTCCAGAGGTTTTCCTAATCCTCTAGAGCATATGGGGGTGGCATAGGGGACTGCAGAGGGAGGGGGGAATTGATGAAGATCCCCACCTTCTCCATTCTGCCAGCAGGATTCCTCCACTGGATCACAAGCCTCCCATGGATGAAAGAAGCTCTTTTGTCCTCAGCAGGCAGAGTCTGGATTCAACCCATTGACTGGGTTCAGGCAACATGATAACCCACACTCAAGGGTTGAGTATGGGTTGAGTGTGGGTTGTCATTGAACTGTGGGTTGTTGTTGAAACATGAGTTAACTTGTTTTCTGAACCCAGCTGCGCCAACAAAACATGGTTGGTTAACCATGAACAACCTCTGAAGAGAACCCATGGTTTGTTGTTGGGTTGAACTGTGAATTGTTTGTGGTTAACAAACCATGGTTTGTTAGCGCAGCTGGTTTCAGACAACACAACAACCCATGTTTTTCAATAATAACCCGTGGTTCAACAACAACCCACAGTCAACCCATACTCAACCCTTGACTGTGGGTTATCGTGTTGTCTGAACCCAGCCAGTGTTATGTAATTATTATTGTTCTTTAATGTGTTTTTTTTTGTAGGATGCCCAGAGAACACTGTTTTTAGGTGGCATATAAATGCTATAAGTAAGTAAGTAAGTAAGTAAGATTATATAATATAACGAAAGGAGTGATGGGCACAAAAGCATCCTCCAAACGTCCACAACCCTCCCTGAATGAAAGTGGGCTGCATTGTAAGAAGGGAATGGAGGGGTCATGTTTTGTCTTGGAACAGTCTGGCAATCAGAGCAGAAATGGAAGCCCAGACATTCTGTTTTGAGGCTATACAGTCTACATAGGAAGTGTAGTGCTGAGCACAATGCTACCCCACATGCATTGACTGCCAGAGAAGAAGTGGAGAAAAAGAGATGGGCACATGGCAGGGAGCAGCATATGATGAAGTGCTGCAAGGTGGGCAAGCGGAGCATATAATGTACTGACCACTGGCCCTAAGAAAGCCTGCATCAAGTATGTGGACACGGACACACACACACACACACACACAGAGCGAGAGGAGAGCGAGAGAGAGAGCGAGAGAGAGAGAGAGGAGAGAGAGAGAGAAGCTTGTACAAAACCCGTGTGTCACATTGTAGACTAACAATGCCCAGTGAGCTTTCTTTATGCCTATCTTCATGGCGGTATAAGTGCTTCCCCCTATTTGCTTGGCAAATATTTCTGCATGTTACCTCCTCTCTGCTCTTTTCATGCCCTTTGTTGTTTGAACATTTTTTTTTAAAAAAAAAACCAATGTCCTTTCTCAGTTTCCCCTCAGGGGCCCAGGCAGCAATCACTGAGTCAATTCACTCTAATTTTATTTCACTGTATAGACTGAATCAGGTGAACAGCTGAAATGGTGTGGTTTGATAAATAATAATATAGCATATAGGAAGCCCCACTGTGTTTACATGGATAATTAAATATAATGTGCTGCAAATATTCCATTTGCAAGTTCTTTGGGTTTGCATTTCTGGAAACCAAGTGGAGACATTAGACTTTCAAATGCATGACTGACACACATTCATTTTTATTTTTATTCCTAGTTTTGATTTCATTTTCTTAGAAAGTGAAACAAAGGAGGAGGGTGTCAGTTGTATTGCGTCCAATTGTTTCAGGCACTTTTCTCAGAATTTTGTCCTTTAGCTGTGATGTATTAAAAGCCAGGTTCAGTTTCTGTCATCCCCTGATCCCAGTCATTTGTTCTTGTTTAGAGGGTGGCCTGAAACTCCCCCAGTTCCTAATCCATTTCAGCAACAGCTCTGCATATAAAGGAATGCCTAAAATGCCCCAAATGAAATGGTTGTGGAAGTCCACCCCGGTACTGGGTCTTATGTGCCCATCACAGAGCACCCAAGGCTTTTGATCAGGGACTTGATATCCTTTGTAGTGACCTTAGAATGTGGACATGGATGACCCCAATGGTGAATATTCCTCTTCTAGTAAAGGAAAGGAAGAGAGCAATTTCCCCCCTCTAACTCAATAACCTTGGTCAGGCAATCGATGGTTTTCCACTTAATATATCGCTCACTTCTTGTCTGTCACTAGGACTCATATTACGATAGAAATTGCCCTGGCACCAGCAAATCAAATAATACCACTCTTCTGTATAGCCGTGGACCAGCAAACTGACACTGTAGAATGGGGAATAAAATGCATGTTGGCTTGGAAATTTACTTATGGAATGTTTGGAAAAGTAAACAAACTGGCCTAAGTCTTCAGCAGCTGTATTTATTTGGGTTAGGCTGCAATCCTATATACTTACCTGGAAGGAAGCCCCACTGAACTCAATGGACCTTACTGCTAAACTTGGTTCAGGCTGCCAGATGGGAAGGGTCAAAAAGAGTCTTGTGTAAGTTAATTCTATCTGATCCATTCTTTATATGGTTTACAGGCAACACCTCAATACAAACAATGTTTTTGCAACTGTGGTCCCTAGGCAGCACCTGAAGGGCCATAGGATGCAACAGATCTCCCCCTCCAAGGCTGGAGACACAGCTCTGACCTCAGATGAGGAGATCCAAGTGTGGATCCCCCACAATCCCCCCCCCCAGTTGCCTGGTAAGCTCCCTCTCCTAAGGTTGGGACTCTGACCTAGGGAAGGGAGGCAACTGATGTGTTGGGGGTGGGCCTGTGGGTGAGGAGGGGAGGGGCCACGGATCACCGGATTCAACAGCCTCCCAGCCCCCAGCCTCTCCCCTGGCAGAGTGAGCAAGTTAGATGGACGGACTCAGAGGCCCGTCTCTGTCTGTCGCTCCTCCCGCCCTAATGGCAAGAGCCCGCCCGGCAAGGCTTTGGGTAAGCACAGTGCTCTCTGACATGGTTTCAACTGGCCGCGGATATGGGGGAGGGGAGAGAGCAGAAATGCTGCTCTTCCCTCTCTTCCTGCAAAGCTTGGATTCCTTGGAGGCTCTGATGTTGGCGCTTTCTGCAGCAGAACGTAGGATTGCTCTGCCCTTAATTAAATTCAATAAACAGCAAAAAATGATTTAAAAGTAGCATGTGTGTGTGTGTGTGCCTGAATCCCCCCCACCTCACAGCTGTCACTGGAAGGCAGAGAGAAGGGGCCTAGAAGAAGAGCAAGTTTTCATGTAGGTTCATATGCAGTGGTGGCTGGTGAATCCATATCCATGGTGCTGAACTCCATCCCCAAAATAGGTTCACCACCACCATGGAGCACCAGGGATAGCTCTTATAAAGCTCCAATAAAAGCTGCGATGGATTAGGAGCCCCACTGAAATAGGAGTCACCAGCCTCCCTGTTCATATGGAAAGGGATGATTCCGCTGGTCTCTAGCTTTAAGTACTGAGCTTCTTCCTACTATGGGAACACTCTCTAGGAATTGTCCACTGGAGATGTGCCTCTCTTCAGCATTGATAGAGATCAAGAGCTGGCAAAAGACAGGACAAACACACAAATAGCTTGATCCCATATACAGTAATACCTTGGATTACAAGTAACTTGGTTTGAGAGCGTTTTGCAAAACAAGCAAATTTTTAAATATTTATTTAATTTTTTAAAACTTGATATACAAGCGACGTCTTGCAATACAAGTACTGTAGTACAGCTTAAATTAAAAATCTCTGTACACATTTTTTTGGGGGGGATTTCATTTTGATATAAGAGTGTTTTGGATACAGCACGTTTCTTGAACGAATTATGCTCTCAATCCAAGGCATGACTGTATGCTTGTTCAGAAGTAAGCCCTGTCAAGGTCGTGGGGCTTACTCCCCGGTAAGTGTGTATAGGATATCAGCCAAAGTCACCCTTGTGACCTTAGCCCTGGAGTCCCCAGTGTGGTGCTCATGAGCACAAATGTGTCCACAGACACCTCCCTTGGTGCTCACCAGGCTCCCTGCACCTCCTGATTTTTTTAAAAATGTTTAGATCTTTTTTCTTTTAAAAAAAGTATTATTTTTTAAACTGGGAGGCAGGCTTTGCACAAGTGTGTATTTTGTCTGGGGTTTTTTTTAGGGGGGAGTTGTAGAGTGGGTGGGTGTTGTGCGCATGTGTATGTTTCTCTAAGCATCACCAGTTTGCTTTCTGTGAAATTGGTATTTGTTGTGCTTTGTGGTGCCAAATGTGTGATTTAGCATTTGTGGATCAGATCCCACTCCAGCTTGTACTCGTTTCTTGGCCAAGTTTCTTGTCTCTAGATCCCCATCAGTTTGGCTTCTCTGAAACGAACGTGGAGAAGAAACTGTTGGTTCAAAAGAGCACTTTTGTATTTTGGAACTCAGACTCACCTCTGCCTTATACTTAGATCTTGGGCAAGTATTATGTTTTAAGCCTCACCAGTCTGCTTTCTAGAGATGGGCCTTTTGTGACTGGTCACACCCACCATGAAGGCCATTCTGTGAGAGTGCCCACAACACACTCTCAAAATTCCAAATGTTTCCACTGGCCCAAAGGTTTGGGGACCCCTAGTCTATAGCATTGGCCTCAGTGATGGATGGATGAGAGAGGGTGGGGAGTGGGAAAGGAGAAATAGGTGTGTGGTTGAGGAAGGGACTCCCTGCCACTCCTATCCTCCCACTTGTCAAACCTGATGGACCTTCAGCTCATCTGTATTACCAATCATAGGTTTAAAGAAAAGCTTATTCTCAAGGGTGTGGATGATTACAGTAAGCTTATTGATATGTAAGCTTCAAGTTACTCTATGGCTATATTTAGAGTCCAGTTTATGTTCTATTTTTTGATCATCAAATATTTATCCATGCTGATCCTGGGTAATTTTACTCCCTCCCTCCAGTTTTTTTTGTTTGTTAAATGATAACACCTGTCCCTTTTATTAATCTTCCCCAAGGCTGTTAGCACTGTGCCAGTTCAAGCCATTTCCCTCCTTTATGTACACTAAAGCAATGCCTGTTGACTTGGCAGGGTAATCCTGTGTGCTTACATGTGTAAGTCCATATGCTCTGTTTGTAGTTCTTTCTAATCTCCACCTCCCTGAATAAAATGTATCTGGGAAAGTGTTTACATTCAAATATATTACACACATTCATTGTGATCAAACCTAATTGAGTTTTAAGAAGCCAGTGTGGCACAGTGGTGAGTGTTGGACTGGGACTCTGGAGATCCGGGTTCTAGTTCCCGCTCGGCCATGAAACTTGCTGGGGTGACTTGGGCCA
Source organism: Shinisaurus crocodilurus (assembly GCA_021292165.1). Taxonomy (NCBI): domain Eukaryota; kingdom Metazoa; phylum Chordata; class Lepidosauria; order Squamata; family Shinisauridae; genus Shinisaurus; species Shinisaurus crocodilurus. Next base: position 58,165 of record JAHFWL010000336.1, read on the forward strand.
GTCACTGACTCTCAGCCTAACCTACTCAAGTGTGTTGTGAGGATAAAATGGAGGAGGAGGAGGAGGAGGAGGAGGAGGAGGGGAGGAGGAGGAGAGGAGGAGTATGTAAGCCGCCTTGGGGTCCTGCAGGGAAAAAAGGCAGGGGGTATAAATAAATAAAATAAATAAAATAAATAGCAGGTCAGAAATATGCCATACCAACATTCCTGATGGTATAAATCAATCAAGTGTATTAAGATTTACAGGGGCGTGGCAACATGTGGCCCTCCAGATGTTTTGCCTACACTCCCATCAGCCCTAGCCAGCATAACCAATAGTGGAAGATGATGGGAATTGTAGGCCAAAAATCTGGAAGGCCACAAGTCTCCCTTTAGAAGAGAAGAGAAGGTAGGAATGGAGAAAACAAAGGAGGGAAGGCAATGATGAGAACAAGTTTATTCAATAATTTCTAGAAATGGTATACATCCATCTTAGTTTACAACTTGAGTTTATTTTTAGAATGCAGACAATAAAGATCAGCCTTTTAAAAGAAGAGGATCAAGGCTATTCCCTTTTTTCACTCTTAACAGTAAACTAGATTTTGCTTTATGTCAAAAACCAGGGCACAGCTGTGGTTAAAAAGGTATGTGATCTGATTAGATAGCAGTGAAAGAAATGGGCTCATTTATAACCCAATGCCCTTGTGGAAACGCTGAAATATGTGGAAATACTTCAGCTGGGACCCACCACTAGTGCAATGGAGAGTTAGCACTTCGTATAGGAACTCAGGAAATTAGCGAGATGCTCACTTCTGGATTGGGACAGGTCAGCAGCGCTCTCTTATGCAAGCTCCGCTGACCTGCCCCATTCCAGAAACAAGCATTTCCACTTTTCCCCCCAGTTTCTATATGAAGTGCTAACTCTCCATTGCACTAGTGGTGGGCCCCAGACAGGCAGAGTCCCAATGGAATCAATGGGAGCGCAGCAGGCCTGATTAGATACGCCCCAGTGTTGTGAACATGCTCAATCTTACTGCTTACAACTGAAAATTTCTGTTCCTTCAGAAATGGCATCCTCTTTCATTCACCTGAGAACAAGCAATCCAATGGATTCTTCCCTGATTCCTTAACTGTACAGATGAGAGGTCGGTTTTGCCCCAGGTTTCCAATGCTTTACAAGTTATGCAGAATGGCTCCTATGACATCCTGTCAATCAGAGATGCATTGGGTTATAAATGAAGCCATTTCTTTCACCGCTGTCTAATCAGATCACATCCCCTTTTAACCACCGCTGTGTGGAAAAGAGAATGGCTAGCCTTGGAAGCTTGGAAATTGAAATTCAACTTGCTCCTGAAATATTTGACAGACCTTCAGAGCCCTGTCAAAACTCAGGAGAATGTTCTGAAAAGATGTATGATATTAGATGTAAAATGGACAAGGCCTGTGCTGTAAAATGTATTTCCAACTACCTGAAAATTCAAGCCTCTTTGCAACCATGCATTATATATTCAACGATGGCTTAGTCGTAGCGCAGGGGTGTCAAACCTCTTTCAGCCCAAGGACTGAATTAAATTTCAGAGAACCTCAGGGACAGGTGGGCAGGGCTGAAGGCAAAAGGGGTGGAGCCCCAAATCCTAAAATAACAGTATATTTTAGCTTAAAGCTCTTACTGCCATTAAATAAGCCTTAGGATCAGCATTTCAACCTTTTAGAATGGGGGAAAGTTCAAAAGCCAGGAAACCACCAAACCATGGGCAGTCCGGGAAAGGGGGTTGGGCCAGGGGAAGAGGGTGTGACCTTCTGGAGAACTCCAGAGGGCCAGATTGGGACAGATTTGGCGCACAGGCTTGAAGTTTGACACCCCTGCCTTAATGGAAAGTGCTTCCATTCATGCAAGTTGGGGCACACCTTCCCCCCCCCCCAATCTATTGCAGCCCTCTGCACCATATCCCGTTTTGTTCTGGAGGGTCTCACACAACAAGCCCCAGGAGCAGCTTTTCAAGGGAGCCAGCAGGGGGCTTAAGTGAGAGATTGGTGAAAACTGGATATCCTGCGTGGAACTGCTTTCCACTAAGCTGCTATTAGAAACAATCTCTCACTTTAACATTCTGTTTCAGGGGGGGGGAAGTTTATACAGGCCAGTGTTGTATGGGTAGAAGTCAAAGTAATAGTATTCCAGAAAGAGGAGGAAAATTCATGAGATACTGCCTCTCTTCATGGACTACTTGTACTTTGATAATGGTGTTGATTTTCTTATAAAGCACCTAAGTCTTTCTGAGCACTACACAAATATTAAAAGATAGGAAAGTCTGTGCCCTCAGGTTCACAACAATACAAAAGAAAAAGGAATGGGGAAGGTTGAAGAAAGCAAACATTGGTGCAGTTTCTTTCTGCTGGGTGTGTGTAAGGGGTGTGTGGGGAGGAGGGAAGCAAAGCTTCCTGCAGCTGCTCCTTCTCTGGGCAATGGATGAGGCCAGGCTGGGCTTGCCCTTGCCATGATGTGCTTTCTGACTTGGGGTCAGGAGGTGCAGCCTCCCAGCAGCCCCCAGTCTCCTGGCCAAGGCCAGAGGTGCCTCCCTTCAGTTCTGTAGACCCAGGGAATATATTCATATTAACATTGTGTACTTATCCACAGAGGTTCTGCTTGACTGGTGGTGCAGCATTGCCTTGCGAAGGGGAGCGATGTACAGCAAGGCCTTTTCCTAACCTCATCTCTCTCTAAGGCGGACTTACAAGCAGATGGGTCTGGCTTATGTTTAGGCTAATACCTCACTTGGTTTCTGCTGTAGGGCTGTCAAACTGTGGCCTTATTTAATCCCAG
>JAHFWL010000051.1:0-49072 GCA_021292165.1 Shinisaurus crocodilurus
GTTTACCCCGGTTGCACTTTTGGCATTTTGCTGAAGTAAGATGATTTCAGGCTTTTTTCTGACTTCGATGGCTGCAACAAAATGTAAAACAATGATAACCCACGATCAACACTACCTCATACTTGTGTTCATATAGCCAGCTGATCCATGGAAGCCTGTTGGGTTCTCTTTCTGCAAATGTTCTGGAAGCCGTCTACCCATGCTTGGATTAACCTGTGTGTGTTTGGGGAAACCAACATTTAGAAACGTGTCTTCATATTTCCCTGCCATTAGTGCTGTGTTTCATTGTCGTCTAACAGCAGCTTCAATTTCACAACCTTGCTATAATCTTAAACCTATACAAAACATGCAGCTTCATATTGAGGTATGTGGAGAAAAAGCATCAGAGTTTCCTTGAGTACACACACACCCCTCCTCACGTGTAAACAAGTAATCCTAGCTGGGGGCCTGGAAATGCAAAAGGTATGGTTCTATGATGGCCCTGAAGCCTCAATGTCTGCCAGGCCCTTTGGCATGCAAATGTGGTCCAAGCCCTGTAGTCATGAGCCACCCCACCACCACCCCGCCTGGCCAGATGAAGTTCATCCTGATTGGCTGAAGACACCTAGGCTGCTGAAAGGAGGGGGGGAGAATCTATACTGCCTGCCTTGGCATTTGGGTTTCTTTGTTGGGGTCTGCACGTGAAGAAGCACGGGGTAGGGCTTTGGCTGAGGCAAGCCCTGGAGAGGACCAACCAACCCCAGGTAAAGAGTGAGGCCTGGGTAGTGATATGGTAAAGGAACTAGCTTTGTTATTTTGTAGCTCTACTGTGTATACCAAAGTGTCTCCCCACCTTGTCTCCTTCCCTCATTTCCCATCTTTTATTGTAATCTGTTTACCAGAAATAAGCTTTCCTGGTTTTACCCCACACGGTGTGTGTGGTTCCTCTGTGGTTCAGTGCTAAATCCAGAGTATAGACAAGGGCAAGTCCCTGAGAGAATCAAGTCAAGACTGCAGAGCTAAGGCTGGCAGTCTTGCACCTTTGATCTCTGGTCTTGAGTAAAGGACCGGCTGGCAGAGTCCTTTCTTCACAAGGTAAAAGAGTTTCTGAGGCCAATGCTATCTTGTTCTTTATGCTTTGCCCTTTTTAATTGCAGACTTCAGTAGCTTGAACTCAGCCTTCTGCCATCTGCTTGCAGATCTCTCTGTCTCCATTCTGCCAGCCTTTGCTTGCCTTTTGCCTTGCCTTCAGCTGTCTTCCACACTGTCCTGCTGTCAGGTGTGTGACCTTCTTTGTCTGCCCCCGATTGGGTTGCGCCTTCCGGGATTTTGCGTTTCAGCCAGGTGAGACGTTTCTTTGCCTCCGAGGAAGTTACTTCTGTTCTTCTGTTGCCTGCATGGCCGACCACAGGACGGAACGGGAGTACCCAACAATATTGGATATTAGCCCTTCTAAGCTTTTCTACATGAAGGCAAAAGGCTTGACCCTTTCTTAACGTTTCTGGACACAGATCTTGAAAGGCCATTACTTTATTTCTATTATACGTGAGGGGTCTACGTTTGTGTAGTTGTTGGATTAGTAATTCCTTTAGAGAGAATCTAGCAAAGCACATTGCTATTCCTCTGGGCTTTGCATTTTTGCAGGGCTTTGGTCCCAGGGCTTTGGTCCAGGGCCCTGTGTGCCCTTTCCATGTCTGCTTTTTCAACGTCACCATAAATGGTGTTATATCTGCCCCTTCTTTTGATTCTCGGATCCCGCACGTGCAGATTTTTTGCAGTGATTTCCGCTCTCCAAGCCTTCATTTAATTGCAACTCCCTTAATTGCCTAATGATCCCCCGCACCCCACTTTTAAAAACTGTTTCTGGGGCCTGTTCCCATCTGGTTGGTTTTTTCCTTTTAAAAAATAGTTTATGGGAGCTGTGCCTGGTAGTTTGCTTTTGTTTGTTTGTTTGCTTGTTTGAATGCTTTTGAGAGAGGCTGTGTATGTTTCTGTGTATTTTAAACAAAAACAAAAAAAACCCCAAACCCCTCGGAGGATCATGATCACCTTGTGCTTTGCACTCGTGCTCTAGAATTCATTTTTTTTTTAAATATTTTTTTTATTTTTCAAAACAAATTATAACACAGAAAATATATTTAGCAAAATACAAAATTATCACACAAATATAACATAATCAACATACAATAAATCATAAAGTGCCCCCCCACCCTCCAAGGGACCAATTAATATACTATCCTCTTGATCAAATAAAGTCTAAATTCCAAAATATAACATATCCTGACAAGGCATGTTACCCTTCCCCTTTATTAATACATAGTCTAGTAATTGATTCCATATCTCCATAAAATTATTCTTCTTTAGCAATCCTTTTTTGCATTTGATACTACTAGTTAGTTTATCATTTAGGGCTATGTCCCAAACTTCCTTATACCAGTCTGTTATTAGGAAAACATGTTGTACTTTCCAATTTCTCGCTATCATTAGCCTGGCCGCAGTTAACAAGTTTACAATTAACTCCTTCGTATTTTGATCACAAATAAGCTTCTCAGTTATTGATAACAATGCTAATTTTGGACAGACCTCTAAATTAGTACCAATAATTTTGATATTTCTGTAAAAACCTCTCGCCAAAACACCAATACATTTTTACAACTCCACCACATATGAGCATATGTCCCTTTTTCCTGACATCCTCTCCAACATAATGCAGAACAATTATTATTCTTCTATTTAATCTTACTGGAGTTAAATACCATCTCCAAATTAGTTTATAAAATTTTCCTTTATCCTAATTGACATCATTTTCACAATCCGTCTATCCCATATATTGTTCCACCCCACCTTTGAGGTCACCTCTTCAATTCATTATCCCATACAGTCTTAAGCTGATCCTCTTGTTCTTTTGCCTTTTGGATCAATCTATATAAATCCCTTGTTATACTTCTGTTGATGCATTACCTGGTAGGCCGTCTCTAGACATGACCATCTTTTCAAAATTCAGTTAAATCTCTCTCGTACTCAGTTTTCCTTTTCCATCTTCTTCGACCACTGTTCTAACTGTAGTAAATTTAACCACGATAATCTTCTTCTCCCAACAATTTCCATTATTTGATCTCTAGTCCCCATCTTTTCCACCCAATCGGTCAATCTAATAACCTTTCTTCTCTTAGTTTACTCTCCAGCTCTAATCTTAAGTTTTCAGGAAAATCCTTAAGAGCTACCACCGGAGTTAATGGAGATATCCCTGGTATAAATATGCTCTTCGTAGTACCCCCAAATCATTAACAAATTTCTTAGAAAAGGGTGTCTATATTTTTTATCAATTTATTATATTTTGTTGAAAAAAATATTCCCCAAAGTACTACGTAGTTCACCATATTTCTAACTCCAACCACAATTATTTCTTTAGGGCATGCTATATATCCACTATATGTCTAATTGATTCGCTATATAATACCATTTTAAATTCGGCAGACCCAAACCCCCCTACTTTTTGTGCTTTTATACCATCTTGTTTTAGTAATCCTAGGTTTTTTTCCTCCATTACAATATGTATTAATAATTGATTGCCAATCTTTAAGTCCTTATCTGATATCGCACTTGGTATCATCCGAAATAAAAAATTTATCTTTGGCAAAATCTTCATTTTAATCAAAGCAATTCTACCAAACCAGGAAAGTCCAATTTTTTTATACTCCTCTATTTTATTCTTACCTCATTCTTTAATTTCCTATAATTCTGATCTCCCAATTTATCTATATCTTTTGGAATTACAATTCCTAAATATTTAATTACATTATTAATCTTATAATTACTTTTTTTTTTTACACATTTCAATCTCTTCTCTTTACTATAGTTAAACAACAAAATTTAGATTTCTCCCAATTAATCTGTAGCCCCGTTACTTCCCGAACTCCTTTAAATGATTCTCCACTCTATCCATATTTTCCATAGGGTTTTCGATTGTCAAAAGAGTATCATCTGCAAAAAGATTTATTTTATCTTCTCCCTAATCCCTATCCCACCTATATTTCTATCTTCTCTAAATACATTTGCTAAAATCTCCATTACCAATGCAAACAAAATAGGCGAAAGGGGACATCCTTGTCTAGTTCCTCGACCTAGGTAATTGCTCTGTTAAACCATCATTTACTACAACTGATGAAACATTTTTTGAATACAATTGATTAACTACTCCTCTAAATCTTTCTCCAAACCCCATAATTTTAATTAAACTTTTTAATGCTGGCCATTCCACGCAATCAAAGGCTTTAAAAATATCTAACGCTATTACCCCTGCTCTCAATTTATTTTTCTTTATTAAATATATTATATTTAAAACTCTTCTTGTTAAGTCTGCCATTTGTCTTCCTTGCCATAAAACCACAATGGTCTATCCCGACATATTTAGTAATAAACTTGTTCATCCTTCTCGCTAATATTGCTGTCATCAATTTTGCATCTTGATTTATTAAGGAAATGGGTCTATAGGAACCTGGCTCCGTTAAGTCCTTCTCTGGCTTCGGGATTAAAATAATCTTAGATTGCTTCCATGAAGAGGGGATCTCTCCCCCCTCCAAAAAAATATCATTAAATAACCTCTTTAGTCTTGGAACCAACATTTTCTTAAAGACCTTGTAGTATTCAGCCCCTAAACCATCCAGTCCAGGGGTCTTACCCTCTTTCAGTTTATTTATTGCATATTCTATTTCCAATTCTGAAAAGGTTGTTCCATAATTTCTCTATCTTCATCCACTAGTCTAATTTTAAAATGCTTTCCTATATATTCATTAATCCTCTCTTCCGTACATTCTCCAGCCTTGTACAATTCTGAATAAAATTCATGAAATATTTTTAATTTGTCCTGCATTAAATTATGACCTTTCCCTTTTTTATCTTTAATTGCCCCAACTATACTTTTTTCTTTCTTTTTTGTGTGGATCTTGCTAACATTTTCGAATTCTTATTGCTATTTTCAAAAAACTCTCTTTTCAAATAAATCAAGTTTCTCTGAACTTTTTCCAAATCTTTCTTTTCCAACTCTTCCTTTTAGCTTGTAATTCAGCAAAGACCTTGTTCTCCCTTTCCTTCAAAACTTCATTTCCAAATCCCTAATCTCCCCTTCTAACTTTTTAGTAAACTGTTCTTGTTTTTTCCTTAGTATCACACCCTCCCTGATACTTATCCCTCTCATCACTGCCTTCATTGTGTCCCACACAACAGCTTCAGAGCAGACTCCCGAATCATTAAACAACCAAATCTCTCGCATTTCCTTTTCTATCTTTGCTAATATTTATGCTGTAAAATCTTACAATTCAATCTCCAACTCCTGCTGCTCTATAATCCTTCTTTATTTTAATATCCATATTAACTATAGCATGATCCGAAACTTTTATAACACCGATTCGAGTAGTTTTAATAGCCACCGGCCTTCTTCTACTCTGGGTTCTCCTGTTTCTCTTATGAAGAAAGGAGGGGCTGGCTCGATGAGGGAGTAAAACTTCCTACATGTCACAAACCCACCGCCCCCAAAATAATCCCTCCATTATTCTATTATGTTCCCCATTTCAGCAGCAGACATTCCATTCTTAAAGCTATTCTATTATGTATATATATAGAGAGATGAATTTGCGATACAAAGAGGAAATGGGTTTCCGTTGCAAGGAACGGTCAGCATGCAGTATTGAGGGTTGCTTCTTTTGCGACAAGGGCTGCAAAATGCAGGGAGAAGTATTCAGACCCCACTGGTGTAAATTGCCAGGGGGATTCCGAAATGAGAGAAATGTGTTGCAATTGCATGATGTAATGTATTTGATAAGTAATGTTTGTTATTCTGGGAATATGTTTCAATTCTAACAATTTTAATTATTAATTTAACTAGTGATTGTTATATATTATTTTATGTTTGTTTAACTAACAGGAGTCCTTACTAGACAATTGGTTAGCTGATTGCCTGTGGATCAAGTCTTAATTCTTACCCACCGCAGTATTAGGAGGTGGTGCTGTGTCCGTATAGATGATGATGATGATAATAATAATAACAATAATAATAATAAAATTTATTTATTACCCGCCTCTCCATCTAGATCGAGGTGGGGAACAGCAGAAAATATAAAATACATAAATTAAACAACATAATACATACTATTAAAACATCTTAAAATATCCTTAAAACATCTTAAAAACATCTTAAAGGCACCCTAAAATTCCGCCGGATAGGCCTGCCAAAAGAGATCAGTCTTTACGGCTTTTTTAAATTCCAAAAGACTGGCAAGTTGATGAATCTCCTCCGGCAGGCCATTCCATAATCTTTAACCCATAACCCATTTAACCCATATAAAAATAGCATTGGGGAAAGAATAGCTCCTTGCGGCATGCCACATAGCAGCTCAGTTTTTGAGGAGCAGCTATCCCCAAGCATCACCTTCTGGAACCGACCCAAGAGGTAGGACCGGAACCACTGAAGCACAGTGCCCCCCGATTCCCAGTCCCCTCAGGCATTCCAGAAGGATACCATGGTGGATGGTATTGAAAGCCGCTGAGAGGTCCAAAAGCACCAACAGGGACACACTCCCCCTGTCGGTACTCAGGCGTAGATCATCTACTGTGGCTTACGCTGGCTCAGCTTGTCTGAGTGTGGAAAGCTAAGCAGGGTCAGGCCTGGTTATTACTTGGATGGGAGACCCCTCCTCTAGTTTCCTGCATTGAGCAGGGGGTTGGACTCGATGGCCTTGTAGGCCCCCCTTCCAGCTCTATGGTCTATGAAATCTATGAAATCTACTAAGGCGACCATAGCAGTCTCAACTCTATATCCTGCTCTGAAGCCACTTTGAAATGGGTCTAGAAAATTGATGTCATCCAAAACTGCTTGGAGTTGGAAGGCAACTGCCCTCTCAATCACCTTGCCCAAAAATGGAAGATTCGACACTGGTCTATAATTGCTAAAGTCCAAATCTTTATTTTCCTAAATTCTGCAAAAAGTCTATTAGAGGTTTCCACTCAACCCTAGTCCAGTCCAGTCCAATAATCAGCAGCCACTCTTCTTATAACCATCTCTGACCAGTCAAATAATCAGCAATCCTTCAAATTCAAACCAACCTTGTTCAAAATCCTGAAAACCCCCTTCTTAGCATTTATAAATTAAGGAAGCCTTAACATTTGTAACCTGTTTTAACAATAATTTCTCTTATAATACCAATATAAAAAAGGTATTCTTTTAGATTTAGCCATCTCTAACCAGTCCAGTATCCAGCAACCCTTCTCCTTATTAAAACCCATCCTATAATCTTCCTCCAATTCAAAGACCCTCTTTTTCTGCTTCAGCTTTAAAATCACAAGGGCTTCGTCTCTCCTCTTAAAAATCCCAATCGGCGGCTCCTTCCAAGTAGGTAAATCTGCACCACCCACCTTCATTTCAGTCACAAGATATTGCTGCAGAGTTTGATCTGTTATGTCTCTGGCAAAGTGAGAGAATCTTTCCCTTGAATCATCAAACTCCATATCAATTCCAAATCTCACAGAATATTCTTTTTGGCTCAAGTCTATCAAAACCATGCTTCTTTCTCTGATGACTTCTTCGAGTTCAACAGTGTGGTGTAGTGGTTAGAGGGTTGGACTGGGACTCGGAAGATCCGGGCTCTAGTCCCCGCTCAGCCATGAAACTCACTGGGTGACTTTGGGCCAGTCACCAACTCTCAGCCTAACCTACCTCACAGGGTTGTTGTGTGGATAAAATGGAGAGGAGGAATTATGTAAGCGCCTTGGGTTCCTTTCAGGAAAAAAGGCGGGGTATAAATATAATAATAAAAAAAATAAAATTAAATTTGGTGGGTCAATTTTTTTCTCTTCTGGAATTTCACCCTTGTCATTACTCTGCTTATTCTCATCCTCTGTCTCTTTTATGAATTCTTCTGAAATCTCCAAATCTAGTTTTACACACCAATTATTAATTTTTCTCCCCAGATTATTTCCAAGCTCTTCCAATTTATTTCCAGTTGTTCAAACAACTTTTGAACAAATCAAATGTGACATTTTTTTCTGTACATAGGTACAGTATATTGAACCACCTCTGACTTTTTTCTGAAAGCAGCCCTAGAACAATCCAATCCAACTTGAGGTTTTCAGCCACATCACAGTCCGTTCTTTTTTTTCATTTTTTATTTTTTATTGAATTTTCCAAAACAAAAACACATCATACTTGGCTTTCCGCCTCATTGTCTGACAAACATTACCAATCCTTATCCAACTAAGTTTTCTCTATTTTCACAGAAAGAATTTCTATCACCTTTACCAATATTCAAAATAAAAACCCAAAATTATTAAGTCACATCGCAGTCTGTTCTTGACCTTATCTTTTGTTGTAAAAAATCTTCCAAACACACAGCTTTTTTGGCATGAACAGACAGTTCACAGCAAACCAGTCTATCTACCTAGCTGTTTTTCCATGTTTAGCTCTTGTCAAAAGTAAGAAAAAAGCTTGTTTATAAAAAAACAAATAGGTTAAAGAACCTCCTTTAGAAGACTTCTCTTCACCAACCTTTTTGCAGTAAGATCTTGAATCTTTAATTCCTTCCAGTAAAATAAGCACAGTTGCTATGACAAGCTCTCTTTTTATACCAAACCAGAATATTTTCATATATATGTGAGAATATTTTCATATATTCAGGTTTGCCTTCGAGGCCGAAAGCTAGCCTTGGAGACAGGTGCAGCTAAGTGTCCAAGGACGTAACTGATCTTTCACTCCTCTGTGTGCCAGTTAACATTTTTTCTATTGTGTTCCAAGGACATAAAGATTAGTGGAGACTGGTGCTGTGGTTTCATAGATTCATAGATTATAGAGTTGGAAGGGGCCTACAAGGCCATCGAGTCCAACCCCCTGCTCAATGCAGGAAACTAGAGGAGGGGTCTCCCATCCAAGTAACAACCAGACCTGACCCGGCTTAGCTTTCCACGCTCAGACAAGCTGAGCCAGCATGAGCCAGGAAAAAAGGTGGGATATAAATATTTTAAATAAATAGTAAATATAAAAGGGCATGGCTGGCTGGAACCCTGAATAGGAGCACTTCACACTGCAACATTTTATTGCACATCCCACTTGTCCTTCCTATACTCAATCTTGATCTCCGTGTAGCTTACACTTTGTCACAATAACTACTTCTGCCAGTATCCCTTCCTTTCCTCTTATATTTTTTTTTCTCCTTTATCCTTTCCTCCCTCCAAGGAAGAAACGTAACAGATAAAGCATTATGCTCTTCTAGAAGCTGAAAACTGAGTGGCAATGGCCCACCCATTTTTAGTATTCAGTTATACTGAATGAAATGCAACCATGAATCACCTTACTTGCAGTTTCAATTACTTGCAGGTGTGCATTACCTCATGTAATAGGAATGTCTTGTATATATGTGTATATAAGATTGTAATGATGATGATGATGTTGTTGGGCAGTCATTCTTACAGCCAGGCTGGCTATGCTCTGTTTTTGTCTTTTGCTCTCTGTGTATGCTCTGTTCCTGATCAAGCCAAAACCTTAGTAAACCTATTACTAAAGAGAACTTGTTTTGTGTTTTTTGTGTTAGCCTACTCCACTGGGCCAATACCACTGCAACTCTGCTTCCAGGAGGAATTATTTTATTATATATATACCCTGGTTTCGACAATGTAGTTCATAAATCATTGAGAAATAAGGACTGGCGATCTTATTATCCGATCCCGGGCGTCGAAGGCAGCGAGGAATAATAGTAAAGTCCTTCACCCAAGTCGTTTTATGAGAACTAGCTGTCGAAGCGACAGGAAGATTCACAATATACGACCCTCTAGGGTATAAATTAGGCTTGACTCCAATCTTCCCTTTTCATCTAGGGGGGATTTCGCCGACAGGGATCTGTTCCCAGCCCGCACTACGCTGCTTTCCTTTCCCCACCGACGGTGAGGCGGTCAGGTCACCATAAATCCTTACCTGAAGCTCCAACTTTGTCCATTTCCACATTAACCTTCACAACGCTTCAGGCCTGCGCAGATGCTTGTCACTTTTAACTGAGAAATTTATTATATCATATTAAGCATCCTTTGAAACAGGGCGCATGATTTTTTGCTTTTTTTTAAATGCTCTTTTCCAAACCACTTAGGGGATTATTTTCAAATGAAAATCAGTACATTGTTCATTAATGATAATACACAACAATGATAATCTACTTCAATCATTGTGTTAGCAGTGAACAGGTAGTCCCCCTTCACTATTGAAAAGAATCTTGGAATTGGGTGTGGCCTTTTCAGACTGTATACAAATAAACACTGCCCAAGGTCCAAGATGCTTAATTATATTTGACGGACTTCAGTCCACAGGCTAGTTCTCACCATTCAGCTCATTGCTCAGACAAGCACAGGCCTCAGATGCCTTCCAACACCAAGACCGCTTGCTCTCTCTCTCCTGTGTGTATTCTTTGATGTTCAGTAAGACTAGCCCTCACACTGAAACTCATTCCACACTCCATACATTTTTATGGTTTCTCTGGCGGATGGTTTCTTAGATGTATACGAAGACTATTGCTGTGACTGAAGCGCTTTCCACACTCCATGCATTTCTAGGGTTTCTCCCAGTATGGGTTCTTTGATGAATACTAAGGTGACCGCTCTGACTGAAGCGCTTTCCACACTCCATGCATTTCTAGGGTTTCTCCCCAGTATGGGTTCTTTGATGAATACTAAGGTGACCGCTCTGAGTGAAGCACTTTCTACACTCCATGCATTTATATGGTTTCTCCCCTGTATGGGTTCTTTGGTGTGCACTAAGTTCACCGCTCTGAGTGAAGCTCTTTCTACACTCCATGCATTTATATGGTTTTTCCCTTGTATGGGTTCTTTGATGTATACGAAGGCTATCGCTGCGACTGAAGCTCTTTCCACACTCTAAGCATTCATAAGGTTTCTCCCATGTATGGGTTTTTTGATGTATACGAAGGCTACCGTTGTGACTAAAGCACTTTCCACACTCCATGCATTTATATGGTTTCTCACCTGTATGGGTTCTGTGATGTATACGAAGGCTATTGTTGTGACTGAAGCACTTTCCACACTCCATGCATTTATATGGTTTCTCACCTGTATGGGTTCTGTGATGTATACTAAGGTGACTGCTCTGACTGAAACACTTTCTACACTCCATGCATTTATATGGTTTCTCCCCTGTATGGGTTCTTTGGTGTGCACTAAGTTCACCGCTCTGAGTGAAGCTCTTTCCACACTCCATGCATTTATATGGTTTTTCCCTTGTATGGGTTCTTTGGTGTGTACTAAGGTGACTGCTGTGACGGAAACCCTTTCCACATTCAAAGCACTGATAGGGTTTCTCCCCCTGTGTGGGTTCTTTGATGCATACGAAGGCTATTGCTGTGACTGAAGCTCTTTCCACACTCTAAGCATTCATAAGGTTTCTCCCCTGTGTGGGTTCTTTCATGTCTAGTGAGGGTGCTGTTCACATTGAAGCACTTCCCACATTCCTCACACTTAAATGGTTCTCCCTGGGGTGTGTTCTTTGATGTGTAACAAGCTGCTTGCTCCACCTGAACATCTTTCCACATTCCATACATTTAAAGGGTGGCTGCCCTGTATAGATTCTTTCATGGTCAGTAACATTTCCACTATCACGGAAGTTCTTTCCACCCGCAATGCACTGACAGATTTTCTTCCCTGTGTGGGTGCTGCAATATCGTTCTAATTTTAATTCATCTTCAAGTATTTCCCCCCACACGTTACCCTTTCTCCTTCGCTTTTCTTTGCGATTCTGTAGGATCCGGGGTTCAGGGAAATCAGGACTCAGCGAAGCAGATGATCTCTTCCTCCCGTCCCTGGACTGATTCCCTATGTGCCGGGTTGCTTCTACTGCATTGCCAAAGGTCACTTGTTCCGTTTCCTGCCTGATTGCTTCCAAGCACACTACAGATGGCTCCTCATTATTCCCATTCTCCTTCGCATCACCTGCTTGGGAAAAGAAACAGAACATTCAGTTGTTACCCGAGTCCTATATTCCGGACTTTGGAGTGACTGGGGGCGGGGGGGGGGGGGGGACAAGGACCTACAAATAAGAAGCCATGGAACAGGAAAAGCTTGTTCAAGAAAATCCAGGTTGAATTCACTGAGCAGACCTGACTGCTTTTTCCTGAGGGTGGGAGATTCTCCCTGTCTGGATCCTGACATTTAAGGAAAGGCAGATAAAGGGTGGCTATGGTGACTAGAGCTGGGTGTTCCCTGTACCCCAAGAAGACTCCAGCCCCCACCTCATCTCCACTGGATTTGGATGGCTTTTTTTAGCCTCTTTGCTTTGCTGCAGCTTCCCTGGCTTTTTCTTGCTTTCCCTGGAATCTTTTTGGGAATCCCAGCATTCTTGCCTTCTTTTTCAGAGCAGAAGGAGCTTGGCTTTTAGCACTTCCCCTTGTAGCTTTCCCCCCTGAACTAGGCTTGCTGTGCTGACTCTTGCTCAGGAAGAGCCATGGCTCCATTACCTTTTCTCCCTTTTCTGAATAAGGAAGAGGAAGAAGCAGCAGCGCCCCCTACGTTGATCCAATAATTTTCTTTCCTTGTGAGTTTTTAGACTTCACCATTTCATTTTTAAATATTCTCCTTAATTTTTAACTGGATTCATTTCTCCCGGATGCCGGACTGATGCTTCTTCTCAGCTGGAACCCCCTGAGGCTGTCTCCTCTGCGTTGGAGGCACAGGGATACTTCTCCTCCGTGCCTTGATCTTTACACTACCCTGCATACAAGCAGGACAGCTGGAAACCCAGAAGCTGCTTTTCAGTGACTCGGCTGATGGCAGGCTAGGTGGAGCCAACACAGTGATACATCTTGGCCACGTGTGTTACAATGGACTGACTTTACAACATGACATCTCGAAAAATCAGATCTGACGCTCTTTAAACGGGCAGCAGCCATGCTCAGGTCAAGCATAGCGTGGCAGAAAAGGCACCTCCGGGGCACCTGGCCCAGCCATCCGTTTCCACACTGGATATCCCTGCAGTGCAGTGACAGCTCGCAAAACTAGAAATTCACCCCTTCATCAACTATCAACCAATGGAAAAGCATCCTTACCCAGAGCAGCCGTGCTCCCACAATCCTCCAGCATGGCTTCCTTGCACAGAGCTCTTTGGCCTGGATCCAGGAGACCCTCCTCCTCTCGGTGACTGGCACAGCCCCCAGTGCCCCTTCGAAGGCCAGCAGTTGCTGAAAGAGAAAGAAAAATGAAATTCTCTCCTGGGAAATCGTCTCCCCCACAGACACCATTTCTCCCAGTTAGAAAGCAGAAGAGATCACTGGGCTGCTTTGTGTGCATCGTAATGTTTTCTATTTTTTTTCAGGACTCCAGACTTAATAGGGGAAAAACAGTAAAGATCACAGATTTTTTACCTTTTCTATCTTGCGGTGCCAAAAGGAAGGAAAGAGGCGTATCCATTCAGATTCTTTCCTCTACTCCTCACCCCAGCATAAAACTACGGCTGACTGCTGCCTCCCTCCTGGGTCTTAGTGCTCCCACATACCTTACCGGGTTGTAACTCAGACTTTTGAAATAATCAACTTAAGGAGCAATCCGAGGATCCCTAGACACCATCTGAGGGGGCATAGGATACTTCGGATTCCCCGATCCAAGGTGAGAGACAGTGCTCCATCCTCGCAGGGGGCAATCTGAGATCCGAACCCCCTCCCCCTAAAAGCCTGCACGGAAGAACTGCGTTGGCTGCCTCTCCAAGGTCGGGGACGCAACCGCGGAGAGGGGGGAAAGGAGGCGTTTCAGTGGGCGGGGAGGGGAAGATCCTGAGCCTCTGCCAGCCTCCTTCCCTCCCCCTCCAAAACAGCTTAACCAGATGGGCAAAAAAGCCCATCTAACAGAAATGCAGGGTGGGAGGATTGGGGACAAGATAGCCTACACCGCTACTTCCCACCCTGCACAGGATGACCATAAGCCTCCGAGTTTGGAAGCTTACTATCATCGAGGGCACAACCCCCAGGATTGCACCCATATTTAGTTATTTCTTCAACAGACCTTCTTCCAAGGAGCTCAGGGTGGGAAACATGGACTCCCCCCCTTTATTTTCACAACAACCTCGGCTGAGAGATAGCTGAGCAGGGATTTCAAACTATGTGTTAAGAGCTCAGAAATATGACAACGGTGTCTAATAATAAGATAAATGCATATGCATGCAATCATAGATAGTGCATGTCCAAAATTCAGGAAAGAAATATTAGACGAAGCACAGAAGGGGCAAAGTGCACTTCAGGACTGTGCAGCAGCAAGCAAGCAAGAGGCTCGCCTGGCACCTGCGACATCGGTCTTTTTGGCGCCAGAGAAAGATCTTTTCATTCTCCCAGGCTTTTTAGTCATTCACTTTAAAAAGAAATGTGTTATCGCGGTTTTAGATCTTTATACTGGTGCTGAGTTTGAATCCGGCCGCCTTGTTTTTTTTAAAACTTTTAAAGGTTTTTAGATTATGTTTTACCATGTTGTGGTTGATGGTTTCAGTTTCTGTGACTCATCCAGAGAGCTTTGGCTATTGCGTGGCACAAAAATGTAAAAAATAAATAAAAGTGAAAATGGCATTTCCTGCAAGTAACCACATGGATCCAGGAATGAGTGGGGGGAGGGGGGGAGAACCTACTAGTCTGGGGACTGCCTCCCGCCCCCCCCCCCATTACCACCAATGCCAAAATGTGGAGAATAGAAGCCACACAAAAAACTCCAGGGGCAAAAACAGAAACGGATGACTAAAAAATAGAATATATTAATGAAAGTGGGTGTACCCAAGGTATTATCCAACTTACAATCTTAATCAGTGATCAGAAAAAGCACAAAAACAGATGACTAAAAACATCTCTCTGTAACCACAAATCCCGAACTATTTGTGTCAATATCCAAAAATGCAGAAATAACAGTCACTTACACCTGACCTGCAAGATTCAGTTGTGAATGCCTGAAAAGTGGGGGAAACAGAGATAAAATTTGGGGCATTCCCAACATTTATCTGGTGTTGTCAGCTATTTTGAATGTCAACGTTCAACGAGTTTTCATTAATCCGTGTAACATATACCAGAGAAATGTAGTGCTGGAAAAATGAAAAATAATCCCTCTCTGTAATATGGGTCATGAAGAAGAGGCATTTCATCTCCCACACACCCCCTCCAAGGAGTTCAGGCTGACACACGTGGTCCTCCCACCTTTATATTCACAACAACCCAGTGAGGTAGGATGAGCTGAGAGTGCCACTGGCCTACGGACAGCCAGTGAGCTCTGTAGTTGAGTGGGGACGAGCCTGGCTCTCTGGTCTAAGCCCAGTTCTCTAACCACTACACCATCCAGGCTTCACACCAGCCTGCCTTAAAGGGTTGTCGTGAGGCTTGTACTTTGAACCCCTACAGCGGTATGTGGAGATCTGGTTGTGGGTTCATAGATCGTAGAGTTGGAAGGAGCCTACAAGGCTAAGAGTTCAACCCCCTGCTCAATGCAGGAAACTAGAGGAGGGGTCTCCCATCCGAGTAATAACCAGGCCTGACCTTGCTTAGCTTTCCACACTCAGACAAGCTGAGCCAGCGTGTTGCTCAAAGGCAAGTTGTGCAGCCGGCACCAGCAGAGAACAAAATGCAGCCTCTGCTGGCCCTGCAGAAGAAGCAAGGTCGCTCTCCTGGCTGCACCTTCATCTCTGCAGTCCCACCAAAGGCTCAAGAAGACGCCCCTCCCCTCATCCCCATCTCTTGCCCAGCAGCAGCAGCAGCAAGCCAGCTGGGGGGCATTTCATGTTCTGCCCTGAAACGTCAACTTGACAAGGCAGCAAGGCTCTTTCCTCTGCATCGGAACATAAGCAAAGGCCTGCTGGGTCAGGCCAAGGTCCACCTAGTCCAGCATGCTTTTAACACAGAGGCCAGCCGGTTGCCCACGGTAAACCCACGAGCAGGACATGTGGGCAACAGCACCCTCCCACCCATGTTCCCCAGCAACTGGTGTATGTAGTGATACTGCCTCTGATATTGGAGAAAGCATAGAGCCTTCAGGACTAGTAGCCACTACAGCCTTGAATGTGTCCACCCCGCTTTCAAAGGGGAGACTCTGCCCCACATCCCACAGGGACTGGAGAGAGCTCCGAGATGGGATGGCAGGAAAATCCTGCAATCGAAAAACAACAACGCAGTTTGCAGCCCACTTGACAGCTGAAAAGGCTTCGATTTTTCAGGGGTTTCCATGGCAGGCTCCCTTTTGAACCCCGCCCCTTGGAGATCCGCCCACTTTCCACGGGATATGGATGGCTGAGGGGGAAGGAAGGGTGCCTTGGTGAAGCTGAAACAGCTCTGTTTTGGGGGGGGGAAGCTGGCAAAGGGGGAAATGATCTCTCTGCTCCTTCAGCCCCCCCCCCCGCCCCGACAGAAAGGTTGGTTCCTTTGCATGTGCACACTTGCCCCGTATTCCAGTGAGACTGGGTTAGTTTCTGATGGTGCCCTGTGGAGAGGGGGGAGGTGCTTCCTGGAGAAACAGAAGCCATGCGGCAGTTGGGCCCAAATTTGCAGATGGAGTGCATGGATCTCTCTCCCCCTCATTTCTGAGACCTTTTTTCTCCTCCGCCTCCCCTCCCCGTGCAAAAAAGCGAGGCTATCCCCACCCCCGCACCCCCCGCTGCTGCACATTCCGTCGGGTCTGGGTTGATGGGGGAGTGGCATCCAAAAGGGATCCTGCAAAAGCCGGTGTTTCCCCACCCCCACCACAACTACGGTTCCGAGGCGGCGGGTGCTTCCCTCCCCCTCCCCCAATTCCTGGCCCTCCTCCCACCCCCACCCCCCCACTTCATCTTGCATTTTTACCCCTCTCCTCACCCATCAACCTCCGCACCACGGATAGCTCCCCACAAGTCCGCTTTCTCTTCCGGGAACAGGAAGGGGGGCGCGATCCCTCCCTCTCCCCTCCCCGGCATTTGTAACATCTTCCTGCTTTCTGGCAACCAGAGCTCAGTTCCCTTAACCCTTAGAGGCCTGGGTCGCAGCAGCTCCCTCTTTCTCCCCGCCTGCACACCTTTCAATGGCGCTCATTGCGCCCGAAGGAGGCTCCTGCGGATTTCCCGGTGGCTGGTTTTTCTCACCAGACTAGGCGGAAGCAGGGAGAGGGACCCCGCAGGCTGCAGTCAAGGCGTTTGTTCTTTTATTTATTTTTTTAATAGCCAAAGCCAAAGATTCTTGGGTGATTCACAGTAATTAAAAGCATAACCCACAAGATGACAAAACGTAATCTAAACACCTTTAAAGGTTTAAAAGGACACAACAGGTCCGGATTCAAAATCAGCACCAGTGTACCAAAACCGCGGTAACACATTTCTTTTTAACGTGAACGACTAAAAAGCCTGGGAGAATGAACAGATCTTTATCTGGCAGCAAGAAGACCATAATGTAGGTGCCAGACAAGTGGGGCTTGGGGAGGAGGCGGCGCAGGGCACCGGCGGGGGCGGGTAGGATCCTGCGCGGGATTGCGCTGCCCAGCAGAAGGGAAAGGAGGTGTTTCCCCCCCATGGTCTCCCTGGGAGGAGGCGACCTTTGGGGGGAAATGCAGCTCCCTTCCCGTGGTGCCGCTGTTCAGCTGAGCGTGGCACCACCAGGCAATGGGAAGGAATATCCTTTCTCGTGCTGGGCTCCCAAGCGCAGCATGAGCCGGCTCATGTCCCCCTCCTTGCTGCCTGGCAGCGGCGCCCTGGAGCAATGGGCAGGGGCGAGGGGAGCCTCTGACAGCTGGCCAAGAAGTGCCTCTGCAGACCTGCTGCAGCTCAAATATCTTGCCAAGAGTGCTATCCAGTTTTCTTACGGCAAGGAAGACCATTCCCGCCAATGCATGTTTTGTGCAACATTTTGCCTTCGGTTCTTTAGGTGCTGTGGAATGTTACCTCTTATCTGTAATGTCCTATGACAGGTACTTAGCTATATGTAAGCCACTACATTATGTCACCATGATGAATAGCAAGTTGTCTCTCCAGCTGATAGTCACCTCCTGGATTAGTGGTGTTCTGGCAAGTAGTGTGACAATGCTTTCAATATCCATGTTAGAGTTCTGTGTTGGCAATACAATTGACCATTACTTTTGTCATACTTTTCCAATCATAGAACGGTCTTGCAGTGACACCCGTATATTAAAACTTCTTATGTATGTTGTATGGTCTATATTCACATTTCCTCCATTTACATTGACCTTAACATCATACATTTACATCATTGTAGCCATAATGAAAATTCCTTCCACTAGAGGAAAACAAAAGGCATTTTCCACTTGTTCCTCTCACCTCTTGGTAGTTACATTGTTTTATGGCAGAATTAATTCATCAATCTCTCCACCAATACCCATAAATCAGGTGTGGGCAACTGGTGGCCCTCCAGATGTTGTTGGACTGCAACTCCCTTATACTCTTACGGGCAGTGCCAGTGTTGAGGCAAGATAGGAGTTGCTATCCAACAACATATGGAGGGCCACCACTTGCCCAGGCCTTGTCTGGATCCTGACATTTAGGAAAAGACAGATAAAGGGTGGCTATGGTGATTAGAGCAGGGTGTTCCCTGTACACCAAGAAGACTCCAGCCCCCACCTCATCTCCACTGGATTTGGATGGCTTTTTTAGCCTCATTGCTTAGCTGCAGCTTCCCTGGCTTTTTGTTGCTTTGTCTGGAATCTTTTTTGGGATCCCAGCATTTTTGCCTTCTTTTTTTTTTTTGAGGGCAGAAGGAACTTGGCTTTTAGCACTTCCCCTTGTAGCTTTCTCCCCTGAACTAGGCTTGCTGTGCTGACTCTCGCTCAGGGAGAGCCATGGCTCCATTACCTTTTCTCCCTTTTCTGAATAAGGAAGAGGAAGAAGCAGCAGCGCCCCCTACGTTGATCCGGCTCCTGCTGAGAGCCCCCCTCCCTACAGCTGAGTCCGCCAGAGCGAGAGGAAGAAGTAACCTTAAGCTGAGTTCCAGCTCCATATCCTCCTGTTTTGCTATGCGCTGAACTTTGAAACTAAAAGCTAAGTGTATGAGTTTCTTTTTTCCTCCTCCTTCCCAGTCCCTTTTCCTTTAGGGTATTGTGTCTTTTAGATGTAAGCCTGGGGACAGGGGCAGCCTTATTTCTGATCCTGGGAGGCTGCTCTGGGGACTCCCTTTGGCTGAAGACCAGGGAAAAATAAATCTAGTTTTCTTTATATTATATATCATATTATTTCTCTTCCTCTCTTTGCTGTAATTTTATTTCCTTGTGAGTTTTTAGACTTCATTTCATTTTTAAACATTCTCCTTAATTTTTAACTGGATTCATTTCTCCCAGAGACTGGACTGATGCTTCTTCTCAGCTGGAACCCCCTGAGGCTGTCTCGTCTGCGTTGGAGGCACAGGGATACTTCTCCTCTGTGTCTTGATATTTACACTACCCTGCAGACAAGCAGGGCAGCTGGAAATCCAGAAGCTGCTTTTCAGAGACTCGGCTGATGGCAGGCTAGGTGGAGCCAACACAGTGATACATCTTGGCCACGTGTGTTACAATGGACTGACTTTACAACCTATCATGTCGAAAAATCAAATCCAACGCTCTTCAAAGGGGCAGCAGCCAAGCTCAGGTCCAGCATAGCGTGGCAGAAAAGGCACCTCCAGGGCACGTGGCCCGGCCATCCGTTTCCACACTGGAAATCTCTACAGTGCAGTCACAGCTCGCAAAACTAGAAATTCACCCCTTCAGTAACTATCAACCAAGGGAAAAGCATCCTTACCCGGAGCAGCCATGTTCCCACGAACCTCCAGCATGACTTCCTTGCACAGAGCTCTTTGGCCTGGGTCCAGGAGACCCTTCTCCCCTCGGTGACTGGCACAGCCCCCAGTGCCCTCTTCGAAGGCCAGCAGTTGCTGAAAGAGAAAAAAAATAAAAGTTTCTACTGGGAAATCATCTCCCCCACAGACTCCGTTTCTCCCAGTTAGAAAGCAGAAGAGATCACTGGGCAGCGTTGTGTACATTGTAATGTTTTTTTGTTTTTTTCCAGGACTCCAGACTTACTGGGAGAAAAACAGTAAAGATCACAGATTTTTTACCTTTTCTATCCTGCTGTGCCAAAAGTAAAGGAAAGAGGCGTATCCATTCAGAATCTAATATTAGATGTCTAATAATAAGATAAATGCATATGCATGCAATTACAGATAGTGGATGTCCAAAATTCAGGAAAGAAATATTAGATGACGCACAGAAGGGGCAAAGTGATTAGAGAAAGCACAGAAACAGATGAATAAAACATGTCTGTAACCACAGCTACAAATTTGACAAATCCCAAACTATTTGTGTCAATATCCAAAAATGCAGAAATATACCTGTGAACATTGACCAGTCATTTACATCTGACCTACAAGATTCAGTTGTGAATGCCTGAAAAGTGGGGGAAACAGATATACAATTTGGGGCATTCCCAACACTTATGTGGTGTTGTCAGCTCTTTTGAATGTCAACGTTCAACAACTTTTGATTAATCTGTGTATCATATACCAGAGAAACGTAGTGCTGGAAAAATTAAAAATAATCCCTCTCTGTAATATGGGTCATGATGAAGAGAAATTTCATCTCCAACACACACCCTCCAAGGAGTTCAGGCTGACACACATGGTCCTCCCACCTTTATATTCACAACAACCCAGTGAGGTAGGATGAGCTGAGAATGTAACTGGCCTAAGAACAGCCAGTGAGCTCTGTAGTTGAGTGGGGACAAGCCTAGCTCTCTGGTATAAGCCCAATTCTCTAACCACTACACCATCCAGGCTTTCACACCAGCCTGCCTTAAAGGGTTGTCTTGAGGCTTGTTCAGTTATTGTACTTAGAACCGCTACAGCAGTATGCGGAGATCTGGTTGTGGTTTCATAGATCGTAGAGTTGGAAGGAGCCTACAAGGCTATCGAATTCAACCCTCTGCTCAATGCAGGAAACTAGAGGAGGGGTCTCCCATCCAAGTAATAACCAGGCCTGTCCCTGCTTAGCTTTCCACACTCAGACAAGCTGAGCCAGCGTGTTGCTCAAAGGCAAGTTGTGCAAAATGCAGCCTCTAGCCCTGGACTGCTGGCCCTGCAGAAGAAGCAAGGTCGCTCTCCTGGCTGCACCTTCATCTCCGCAGCAGAGTCCCACCAAAGGCTCAAGAGGATGCCGGGCGAAGCTGCCCCTCCCCCCATCCTCCCCCATCTTGCAGCAGCAGCAGCAGCAATCCAGCTGGGGGGCATTTCATGTTCTCCCCTCTCTGCCCTGAAACTTCAACTTGACAAGGCAGGAAGGCTGTTTCCTCTGCATCGGGGTGGGGCTGCCAGGCCTAATATTGGCTCCTGTAGCCCCGTCCCCTTGCTGTCTCATCTCGCGTCCCCCAAGCTCGCAAAAGTCTCCCCACCCACAGCTGCGTGTGTTCCAGGGGAAGGTCCTTGCGAACGTAGGAAGCCGACACTTTGTTAGTGTTTAACTGGGCCCATTTATTTACATACAATGAACTGCAAAGGGATGGAGTGCGGGTTATTGTAATCCGGCCTCCTAGGCCGCTCAATTGTGCAATTGGGGAGCATCCAAAACCGGGAGGTGGCAATGATGCCGCCACCGCCCCATTTTCCACTTTACAGTGTTGGGAACCTTTGTTGCGTCGCCCCCTCTCGGAGTCACAGGACAACAAGCTTGGGAACATAAACAAAGGCCTGCTGGGCCAGGCCAAGGTCCACCTAGTCCAGCATTCTTTTAACACAGTGGCCAGCCAGCTGCCCATGGTAAACCCATGAGCAGGACATGGGGGCAACAGCACCCTCCCGCCCATGTTCCCCAGCAACTGGTGCATGTAGGGATAGGATACTGACTAGTAGGCATTGACAGCCTTGAATTTGTCCACCCCACTTTCAAAGGGGAGATTCTGCCCCCACATCCCACAGAGGCTGGAGAGAGCTCTGAGATGGGATGGCAGGAAAATCCTGCAATCGAAAAACAACAACGCATTTTGCAGCCCACTTGACAGCTGGAAAGGCTTCGATTCTTCAGGGGTTTCCATGGGAGGCTCCTTTTTGAACCCCGCCCCTTGGAGATCCACCCACTTTCCTCGGGATATGGATGGCTGAGGGGGAAGGAAGGGTGCCTTGGTGAAGTTGAAACAGCTTTGGTTTTATTTGGGGGGGGGGGGGAGCTGGCAAAGGAGAAAGTGTTCTTTCTCCCAGAAAAAGAAGGGCTCTCTTCTTCTTCTTCTTCAGCCCCCCCCCCCGCCGCCGCCAGGAAGGTTGCTTCCTTTGCATGCACACACCTTGCCCATATTCTAGTGAGACTGGGTTGGTTTTTGATGGTGCGGGGGGGGGGGGGGAGTGCTTCCACGAGAAAAGGAAAGCATGCGGCAGTTGGGCCCAAATTTGCAGCTGGAGTACATGGATCGCTCTCCCCCTCATTTCTGAGAGCTTTTTCTCCTCCGCCTCCCCTCCCCTGGCAAAAAAGCGAGGCTATTTCCTCCCCGCTCCCCACCGCTGCACATTCCGTAGGGTCTGGGTTGATGGCGGGGAGTGACATCAAAAGATGCCGGTGTCTTTCGCTAGATCTTGCATTTTTCTGCAAGAAACCTTGCAAGCCTCCCCCCCCCGTCATAACTACGGTTCCGAGAAGGCGGGAGCTTTCCTCTCCGCCCCCCCCCCCAATTCCTGGCCCTCCTCCCACCCCCCCACTTCATCTTGCACTTTTACCCCTCCGCCTTCTCTCCTCACGCATCAACCTTCGCGCCACAGAAGCTCCCCGCCAGGCCGCTTTCTCTCCCGGGATCCCTCCCCCTCCCCGGCATTTGTAACCTTTTCCTGCTTTCTGGCAACCAGAGCTCAGTTCCCTTAACCCTTGGAGGCCTGGGCCGCAGCAGCTCCCTCTTTCTCCGCGCCTGCACACCTTTCAATGGCGCTCGTTGCGCCCGAAGGAGGCTCCTGCGGATTTCCCGGGGGCTGGTTTTTCTCTCCAGAATAGACCAGGCGGAAGCAGGGAGAGGGACCCCGCAGGCTGCAGTCAAGGCGGTTGTTGTTGATTTTATAGCCACAGCCAAAGCTTCTTGGGTGATTCACAGTAATTAAAAGCATAACCCACAACATGACAAAACGTAATCTAAACACCTTTAAAGGTTTAAAAGAACACAACAGGGCCGGATGCAAAGCCAGCACCAGTGTAAAGATCCAAGAACGTGAACGACTAAAAAGCCTGGGAGAATAAAAAGATCATCTCGGACTGGGAGCAAGAAGACCATAATGTAGGTGCCAGACAAGTGGGCTTGGGGAGGAGGAGGCGCACGGCACCGGCGGTGGGTGGTCGAGGATGGGATCCAGGCAGCGCGGTATTGCGCTGCCCAACAGAAGAAAAAGGAGGCGTTTTCCTGGACTCCCTGAGAGGAGGGAGCCGTCGGGGAAAGAAGCACCACCAGGCAATGGGAAGGTATGTGCTGGCTCGTGCTGGGCTCCGGCTCATGTCCCCCTCCTTACCTGGCAGCTCTCACAGCTGGCGAAAAGTGCTGCTAGGGCGCTTTTCGCCAGCTGTCCGCCCCGCCCCGCCCCGCCCAGTGCAGTCCCATGGCATCCCCTGGGAGGACTGAGGGAGGAAGAGGGGAGCAGCGGTGCCTACAGCCCCCCCCCCCCGCTGCCTGATCATTGGTTGGGCACAGCCAGGGCCTTGGGCAGCTTTAAGGCTACAGACTGCCTGTGGGCTTAAAGGGTCGTGCAAACCCACCCGTTGTGGACCAAACTAATGTTGTGGAAGTAGTTCCCCGTTGCACTTTTGGAAGGTTTGCTGGAGTAAGATGATGATTTCGGGCTTTTTTCTAACTTAGATGGCTGCCACAAAATATAAAACAAACGATAGCCAACAATCAACACTACCTCAAACTTGTGTTCATATAGCCAGCTGATCCATGGAAGCCTGTTGGGTTCTCTTTCTGCAAATGTTCTGTAAGCAGTCTGTCCACGCTTGGATTAACCTGGATGTGTTTGGGGGAAACCAACATTTAGACTCCTTTATTCTTTGCACTATTTTCATTGCAGACTTCAGGAGCTTGAACTCAGCCTTCTGCCATCTGCTTGAAGATCTCTCTGTCTCCATTCTGCCGGCCTTTGCTTGCATTTCGCCTTGCCTTCAGCTGTCTTCCACACTGTCCTGCTGTCAGGACCGGTGCAGGGCAGTTTGGCGCCCTAGGCTAAATTATATTTAGCGCCCCCCCTCTCGTGCCGTGGGGGGGGGGCTCTGGAAAGCAGCCCTGCTCTGCAACCTCCCACCACCGCCACCGGACCCCCACCCGCACGCTGCCACTGCCACTGCCGCTCCCCACCTACCTTCCCATGCCTCCTCCGAAAAGGGACCCCCGCGCTCTGTTTTTGGCCGGGGGAAACCAGAGCAACAGGGCTGTTTAAGCCCTGTTGCCCTGGTTCCTCCCACCAAAACAGAGCGCGGGCGGGGCTCCGGAAACAGCGCGGAGAAGGTAGCTGTCGGGGGGGGGGGAGGCGGCGCGGAGGCGAAGCGAGGCGAGGCGAGGTGGCGCGGGGGGGAGGCGGCGCAGAGGCGAGGTGAGGCGAGGTGGGGAGGCGGCGCGGAGGCGAGGCAAGGTGGAGGGGAGGCGCCCAGGCTCGGCCCCACCACTACTCCGGGTGCAATCCCCCGCACTGACCTGGCTTTCTCAGTGAGGCGGGCGGCCGGGCAAGGCAGGAGCGCGCCGGCAGCGAAGAGGAGCGCAGCGTTCTGCGCTCTCTTCCGCTACGCGCCCTAGGCAACAGCCTAGTTGGCCTAGCGGTAGCGCCGGCCCTGCCTGCTGTCAGGTGTGTGACCTTCTTTGTCTGTCCCCGATTGGGTTGCAGCTTCCGGGATTTCGCGTTTCTACATGAGGGCAAAAGGCTTGACCCTTTCTTAATGTTTCTGGACACAGATCTTGAAAGACCACTACTTTATTTCTTTTATATGTGAGGGCTCTAAGTTTGCGTAGCTGTTGGATTAGTGATTCCTTTAGAAAGAATCTAGTGAAGCACATCGCTATAATCCCCTGGGCTTTGCATTTTTGCAGGGCTTTGGTCCCAGGGCCCTACGTGCCCTTTCCATGTCTGATTTTTTTAATGCCACCATAAATGGTGTTACATCTGCCCCTTTTGTTTCCGGAATCCCGCACACGCAGATATTTTTGCAGCAATTTCTGCTCTCCAGTCTTCATTTAATTGCAACTCCTTTAATTGCCTAATGATCCCCCACACCCCACTTTTTAAAAACTGTTTCTGGGGCCTGTGCCCACCTGGTTCATTTTTTCTTTTAAAAAAATGGTTTATGGGGGCTGTGCTTGGTAATTTGCTTTTGTTTGCTTGATTGATTGTTTGAATGCTTTTGAGAGAGGCTGTGCATGTTTCTGTGTATTTTAAACAAAAACCAAAGAAAAACCCAAACCCCTCGGAGGATCATGATCACCTTGTGCTTTGCATTCGTGCTCTAGAATTCCGTGTGCCCGATTTTCCTTTCTGTGGTATGGTTTCCTGGCAGCCGTGGCTTAAAAATGGTGTCTGTGTTTCCCTGACGTCATCATCCTCATCCTCATCCCCGTAACCATCCTCAGTGTAATCTTGAGCTTTGCATTCATGATCTAGAAATTCGTGAGCCCCTCTGGCCCCTTGCTGTGGTATGGCTTACTGGTTCCAATGGGTTACAAGAATTTGTTTTCTGCTCTGCCTCTGGTGACACGTGTTCAATCATACTAGCCCCACTTACCGGGGTAAACTACTTCCACTCCGTTGGTTTGGTCAGCAATATGTAGTTCCAGGCTCTTCCAAATCCAAGGAGGGGGTCTTTCTAAAGCTCCCTAAAATTTCAATTTACGGGAGAGCTACGTGATGGAGGCATGGATTATAGGATCATAGAGTTGGAAGGGGCCTACATGCAGCAATTTTCTAAATACGATGACGGCTACAAGTACATTTTAACAGTGATAGACATTCTTTCTAAATATGCCTGGGCACGAGTTCTAAAAGGCAAAACGGGTAGAGAGGTGTCCAGCACTTTTAAAGCAATTTTCACACAAGATGGAAGACAGCCTGTCAAAATACAGACTGACAAAGGCAGCGAGTTCCTGAACAGGGATGTCAGGCAGGCAGCTATTCAAAAAACACAGGGTACACCATTTTGTTACCAATAATGAAGTCAAGGTGGGTGTTGCGGAGCGATTCAACAGAACATTAAACACAAAAATGTGGTGGTATTTCACAGCTAACAACACCTTTACCTATATAAATGTGCTACAACAATTCCTAAAAAGTTATAACCATAGTTTTCACAGAACCATCCAAGCCAGACCTGTGGATGTTAAATCAGTCAAGCTCCCTGGTCGCTTGGAAGGTGGTTTACGGTCCTGGTGTAAAAAGAAAGCTGGAAGTGCCGCTGTTCAGAAAAGGGGATCATGTGTGGGTTTCTAAAAGCAAGGGTGTCTTTACCAAGGGTTACAAACAGAATTTCAACACCCAGTTATTTATAGTGGACCAAGTCATCAGAAGATCGTGGTATTCTGATTAAAAACATGGTATTTCAGGCAGGAATATGGGGTGGGTTAGGGTTTTAAATTTTTTTTTAATACTGTTTTAATTATGTATGTCTGTTTTATTGTTGAAATGAACATTGCCCAGGGTGGCTGGGTGACCGGCCAGATGGGCGATTAAAAAATTTAATAAATAACTAAGTAAGAGTAGAGAGGCCTGTCTACCAGTTAAAAGATTACGAGGGAGACGCCGTTGTGGGGACCTTCTATCCTGAAGAATTACAGAAGGTTAACGCCAAGGAGGCGCGGTATAAATATAATAATAAATGAAAGAAATAAAATTTGGTGCTTCTATTTTTTTTTCTCTTCTGGAATTTCACCCTTGTCATTACTCTGCTTATTCTCATCCAATGCTAGTAGTCTTTGCTTCTTCCAGTACACTGACATTTGTTCGCCTATCTTCCCAAGTAATTTGCAGGATTTTCCGGAGGCAACGTTGATGAAACCTTTCAAGGAGGTGGAAGTGACGTTTATAGATAGTCCATGTTTCGCAGGCATACAATAAAGTTGGTAATACAATGGCTTCATAAACCAGTGTTTTGGTCTTCTTACAAATATCCCGATCCTCGAACACTCTATGTTTCATTCGAGAAAATGCGGCACTTGCGGAGCTCAAACGATGCTGGATTTCACTGTCGATGTTAGCTGTAACAGAAAGATAGCTGCCAAGACAGAGAAAATGATCGACATTTTCCAGTATTGTCCCGCCAAGCTGGATAGATGGCATCACCAAAGGATTGGCTTGCACTTGCTGATGAAGCACTTTGGTTTTTTTGATGTTAAGTGAGAGACCAAGTTTTTCGTATGCTTCTGCAAAAGCATTTAGGATAGTTTGGAGATCATCCTCTGAATGTGCGGTCATGTTGTTCGAATGCCTGACTGCCGTCTCCCAAAGCAGTTACTTTACTCCCAACTCAAGGATGGAAAGCGGAATATCGGTGGTCAATATAAGAGGTTTAAAGATGTTCATAAGGCAAATCTAAAAAAATGCAATATAAACATCGAAAACTGGGAAGCTCTGACCCATGAACGATCTAAATGGAGGTTGGCCTTTCACAAAGGTTCCATGGACTTTGAAGAAGCCCGAGTGCAAGGTGAAAGGGAGAAACGTGCTAGGCGAAAAGCACATCAAATGAATCCTTTACAGGACCATCTTCTATCTGGTAACCTGTGTCCTCACTGTGGGAAGCTGTGTGGATCTAGAATTGGCCTCCACAGTCACTTACGGACCCATCGCTAGAGTCTACACAATCTTCTTTAGAATTTCCTCCTTTTATCCCGGAAGACAATCTTACTCGGTCACGAGTGATCGCCTGATGATGATGATATTCTCATCCTCGGTTTCTTTTATGAATTCTTCTGAAATCTCCAAATCTAGTTTTACACACCAATTATCAATTTTTCTCTCCAGTTTATTTCCCAGCTCTTCCAATTTATTTTCCAGTCGTTCAAACAACTTTTGAAACAAATCAAATGTGACATTTTTTTTCTTTACGTAGGTACAGTATATTGAACCACCTCTGGCTTCTATATTTTTTCTGAAAGCAGCCCTAGAACAATACAATCCAACTCGAGGTTTTCAGCCACATCACAGTCTGTTCTTGACCTTATCTTTTGTTGTAAAAAATCTGTCAAACAGACAGCTTTTTTGGCATAAACAACAGACAGTTCACAGCAAACCAGTCTATCTACCTAACTATTTTTCCATGTTTAGCTTTAGTCAAAATTAAGAAAAAAGCTTGTTTTTTTAAAAAAAACAAATAGGTTAAAGAACCTCCTTTCCAAAACTTCTCTTCACCAAACTTTTTGCAGTAAGATATTAAATCTTTAATTCCTTCCAGTAAAATAAGCACAGTTGCTATGTCAAGATCTCTCTTTATACCTAACCAGATGTAGTCCATAAATCATTGAGAAACAAGGACTGGCAATCTTATTACCTGATCCTGGGCACCTATTTCAGCAAGGAGTAATAGTAAAGTCCTGCACCCCAGGTTGTTTTATGAGAACTAGCTGTCGGAACGGCAGGAAGATTCATAATATATGACCCTCTAGCGTGTAAATTAGGCTTGACTCCAATCTTCCCTTTTCATCTAGGGGCGATTTCACCGACTGGGATCTGTTCCCAGCCCGCACTACGCTGCTTTTGTTTTGCCACTGATGGTGAGGCAGTCAGGTCTTACCTGACGCTCCATCTTTGGCCATTTCCACATTAACCTTCACAACGCTTCAGGCCGGCGCAGATGCTTGTCTCTTTTAACTGAGAAATTTATTATTTCTCTACTTTATTTTAGTTATGGTCATAGACCAAACGTAAAAAACATACATACATGCATCATGTTATTTATTTAGAGAAGTAGAGATAAAACAAATATATTAAGATAATTTAGTTTTGTCTTTAGGATGGTTTTGTCGACCACTTCCTAATCTTGCAAGCCTGGGCGCAAAATCTTGCCACTCTCTGAGTAATCTCATCTCTTAAACCGGAGAGGAGAAAGACATAAAATGCATCTGATCTGCCTGGAGCGTTTCTTAAAACTGAAGCAATATAAAAGGAACGAATGTCCTTGTAAAACTGCAATATAATAATACATAGGTAATTGTTTCTACCTCGTTCAATTGGTATGGGCAGGTTTGTTGGGGATAGGGTGTTCCTAGGTATCTGCCCTCCAAAAGAACTGATGGTAAAGAATCAAAGCATGCCAGTGTAAACGCCCTGCGATATATTGGTATTACCAGGTCGTTAAGATAATCCGGGGGGGGGGGGCAGTTCTTAGTATAAGTCAGAGTTGGCGTGTAACTGGCTGCACGAGTTCTGTCTGTCCTCCTGCAGGGCAACATCCTTAATACATTCACTAATTATTTCCTTGGCCTTATTATTTAATATTAAGCATCCATTGTTACAGGAGGTACGGATTTTTCTTTAAAATTGCTCTTTTGCAAACCACTTTCGGGGGGGTTTTCAAATGAAAATCAGTACATATTGTTCATGAATGATAATACATAATAATGATAATGATCTACTTCAATCATGTTAGCAGTGAACAGGTAGTCCCCCTTCACTATTGAAAAGAATCTTGGAAATAGGTGTCGCCTTTTAATTTTTTATTTTTAAAAATTATTTATATTTTTAAATGAACACACATACAAAAGAACATAAACCTACAAATCATAAACTCCAAGTGCACCCGTCACCCCGGGGCCAAAACCAATTCTATCCACATAATCCATTATTAATCTATATTCCAAAAATACATCATATCATGACATGGCTTACTCCCCTTTCCTTTTACTAAAACATAATCTAAAAATGGTCCCCATATATCCTTAAAATTATTTTTCTTTAATTGTCCCCTTTTACATTTAATACTACATGTTAGTTTATCATTTAAAGCAATATCCCAAACCTCTTTATACCAATCTATTATTAAGTACTGGTGTTGAACTTTCAAATTCCTAGCTATCAGTAATCTCCCTGCCGCTAATAAACTTACAATTAATTCCTTTTTCTCTTGTGAGCACAGAAGTTTCTCCGTTATTGATAACAATGCTAATTTTGGACAGACCTCCAAATGAATACCAATAATTTCTGAAATTTCTACAAAAATTTTATTCCAAAAATCCAATACGCTTTTGCAACTCCACCACATATGACCATAAGTACCAAGTTCCAGACATCCTCTCCAACACAATGGAGCACAATTACTATCTATTTTGTTTAATCTTACTGGAGTCAGATACCATCTCCAAATAGTTTTTAAAAAATTCTCTTTTATCCTTACTGACATATTTCTTAATATACGTCTGCCCCAAATATTTCTCCACCCCGCATTCGATATCTCCTCCTCAAATTCCATTTCCCATATCATCTTAAGGTTATCTTTTTTCGCTTCAATCCTCTGAAACATTTTATATATCTCCTTAGTGAACCCTCTGGAAGAAACATTCCCTTCTATAAGTTCTCTAGACAACACTTTCTTTTCAAATCCAGTAAGCTCCCTCTCATGCTCATTTCTCTTCTTCCATTTCTTAGTCCACTGATCTAATTGCATTAAATTTAACCACGAAATTCTACCTGGCCCAATCATTTCCGATATTTGTTGTCTAGTCTCAATTTTTCCCATCCAATCCATTAATTTGATAACCTTATTTTCCCTAAATATAGCTTCCCAATGCTGTGCATTTTCTGGAAAGTCCTCCATTGCTACCTGTGGAGGAAGGGGGGGGGGCTGGCTGGCCTGCCAGACCTCCACCCTTTCCTCCTTTAAAGGAAACCCAGCACTTGCCACCGTGTGGCCCGGAAGGGGGGGCTGGCTGACCCGCCACCACCCCACCCTTGCCTGCTTGCAAAGGAACCAAGATCCCCAGAGATCTCAAAGTACCAGATTGCCAGCCTCAGCTGTCTGCAACCCTACTTGAATCTCTGTTCAGGGACTCGCCTTTAATTCTGTAACCTGGATTTAGATACTGAACCAACAGAGTACTACAAAACCCATTGGGGTGAAACCAAGACAAGGTTTATTTCTGGTAGCATCTTACAACAAGATTAGGGAAATAAGAGAAGCACACAATATAGAGAGACACTTTAGTACACAGTAAAGCTGCAAAATAACAAAACCTGATTCCTTAAAATCTCTCAAGCACACACCTGTTACCTGAGGGTGTCTTCTTCAAAGTGTTAGATCCAGCACAGCCTTGCCGCCCGATGGAGAATTACCACACCTACCCGAAGGTCCAAGATGGGCAAACTCCCACAAGGCTGGCTTTCACCAGTGCCTTCAAACCAGCCAATTTTACCAGAGGCTGCCTGGGGTCAATTCTTGAGGGGGGCCCCCCCTAAAGGCTCGGGCCCCTCGCTGGCGTGCTGCCATGCCGGGCACGCTACCAAAAAGGACTGACCAAGAACAAAGGCTTACACGTGGGGAAATAGCTCATCCCCCTCCCCTTTTCTGTAACCTTCTTGCTTCAGCCAATCAATTTGAACTTCACCTGGCCAGGCAGGGGGGAGGGAACTGGCCAGGCA
Organism: Shinisaurus crocodilurus; assembly: GCA_021292165.1. NCBI lineage: Eukaryota > Metazoa > Chordata > Lepidosauria > Squamata > Shinisauridae > Shinisaurus > Shinisaurus crocodilurus. The sequence continues at coordinate 31,554 of JAHFWL010000051.1, forward strand.
GGGGAACGGGAACTGTGAGTCATGGCTTGAACTATCTGCATATGAATGCCCTCAGCCTGGCTCCTCCAGACTTCTAGATGCCAGGCCCCATCTCATGTTCCATGCACCTTTTGCTTCCTCCCAGCCCCCACCTGGTTTACTCATGAGGAGGCGTGTGTGTGTGTGTGTGTGTGTGTGTGTGTGTGTGTTCCTGCATGCATGCATGCATGAACCCTAAAAACTCTTTTCTCTACACGCTAACTATGCACACCCCACCCCAGCCGGTTCACACCTAAGGTGTGTGTGTGTACCCCCAAAGGCTCGTTTCTCCACACTACCACTGGAGTTAACGGGGATATCCCTGGTATAAAAATCTGTCTATTACTATTCCAAATCCCTACCATATTTTTCAAGAAGGGATTTTCTATTCTTTTTACCCTATTAGTTTTTTTTTAAAATAAATTTTTTTCCATCCCAACTTCTATTTCCTGCGTTTCTATTTCTAACCACAAAATATTCTTCTTAACTAAAATGTCCATTATAAACCTTAACAGATTAGCTATATAATACCACTTGATATTAGGAAGGCCAAGCCCACCTTCTTTTTGGGATTTATACCATTTACTCTTAGTAATCCTCGCCTTTCCCCCCCCATTACAAAAATTATTAATTATTGCTTGCCATTCCTTAATTTCCTTCTCTGATAAACAACTTGGTATCATTCTAAATAAAAAAATTATCTTTGGTAATATCTTCATTTTTATCAAAGCTATTCTCCCAAACCATGAAAGTCCAATTTTTTTATATTCCTCTATCTTTTTTTTACCTCATTCTTTAACTTTCTAAAATTTTGTTCTCCTATTTTTTCTAACTCTTTTAAAATATCTATACCTAAATATTTAATTATACTTTTTACCTTAATATTTGATCTTTTAAAAAACCCTTCTAGCTCCTCTATTTTACTATAATTACAACATAATCTCAGATTTATCCCAATTTACTTGCAACCCCGTAACATCCCTAAACTCCTTTAAATGATTCTCTAGCCTATCCATCATTTCCATGGGATTTTCAATTGTTAACAGAGTATCATCTGCAAAAAGATTAATTTTTATCTTATCACCCTCTTTAAGAAGGGTGATAGAACAGACTGTGGAAACTATCGGGGCATTTCTCTCTTAGCAACCGCAGGTAAAATATTTGCTAGGATTCTCGCAAACCGTCTTCTATCTATTTCAGAAGAGATCCTCCCTGAAACTCAATATGGTTTCCGCCCCTCTAGAGGGACAGTAGACATGATTTTTACTGCACGTCAGCTCCAAGAAAAATGCCAGGAGCAAAATCAACCCCTTTATATGGCATTTATCGATTTGGCTAAGGCCTTTGATACTGTAGACCGTACAGCTCTCTGTACAGCTTATGAAAATTGGATGCCCCAATAAATTTGTGAATATCTTGCGACTTCTCCATGACAACATGACGGCAACGGTTTTGGACAACAATGGCTCTCATGGTGCTCCATTTAAAGTGGGATCAGGTGTTAAACAGGGATGTGTTATCGCCCCAACATTATTTGCCATTTTCATCGCCATGGTTTTATACATCTTGTCAAGGGGAAACTTCCCACTGGTGTGGGAATTATATATCGAACAGATGGAAAGCTTTTTAATCTCAGCAGGCTGAAAGCAAAAAGTAAGGTAATTACAACCTCCATTGTGGAACTTCAGTATGCTGATGATAATGTGGTCTCCGCACATTCAGAGGATGATCTCCAAACTATCCTAAACGCTTTTGCAGAAGCATATGAAAAACTTGGTCACTTAACATCAAAAAACCCAAAGTGCTTCATCAGCAAGTGCAAGCCAATCCTTTGGTGATGCCATCTATCCAGCTTGGCGGGACAATACTGGAAAATGTCGATCATTTTCTCTATCTTGGCAGCTATCTTTCTGTTACAGCTAACATCGACAGTGAAATCCAGCATCGTCTGAGCTCCACAAGTGCCGCATTTTCTCGAATGAAACATAGAGTGTTTGAGGATCGGGATATTTGTAAGAAGACCAAAACACTGGTTTATGAAGCCATTGTATTACCAACTTTATTGTATGCCTGCGAAACATGGACTATCTATAAACGTCACTTCCACCTCCTTGAAAGGTTTCATCAACGTTGCCTCCGGAAAATCCTGCAAATTACTTGGGAAGATAGGCGAACAAATGTCAGTGTACTGGAAGAAGCAAAGACTACTAGCATTGAAAAAATGATCCTTCAACGCCAACTTCAGTGGACCGGTCATGTTGTTCGGATGCCTGACTGCCGTCTCCCAAAGCAGTTACTTTACTCCCAACTCAAGGATGGAAAGCGGAATATCGGTGGTCAATATAAGAGGTTTAAAGATGCTCTTAAGGCTAATCTAAAAAAATGCAATATAAACATCGAAAACTGGGAAGCTCTGGCCCATGAACGATCTAAATGGAGGTTGGCCTTTCACAAAGGTTCCATGGACTTTGAAGAAGCCCGAGTGCAAGGTGAAAGGGAGAAACGTGCTAAGCGAAAAGCACGTCAAATGAATCCTTTACAGGACCATCTTCTATCTGGTAACCTGTGTCCTCACTGTGGGAAGCTGTGTGGATCTAGAATTGGCCTCCACAGTCACTTACGGACCCATCGCTAGAGTCTACACAATCTTCTTTAGAATTTCCTCCTTTTATCCCGGAAGACAATCTTACTCGGTCACAAGTGATCGCCTGACTATCCTCTCTAACAACATTTGCCAAAACCTCCATAACTAACACAAATAAGATTGGGGAAAGGGGACAGCCCTGTCTGGTACCTCGGCCTAGAAAAATTTGATCTACATTTTTTCTATTGTGTTCCAAGGACATAAAGATTAGTGGAGACTGGTGCTGTGGTTTCATAGATTCATAGATTATAGAGTTGGAAGGGGCCTACAAGGCCATCGAGTCCAACCCCCTGCTCAATGCAGGAAACTAGAGGAGGGGTCTCCCATCCAAGTAACAACCAGACCTGACCCGGCTTAGCTTTCCACGCTCAGACAAGCTGAGCCAGCATGAGCCAGGAAAAAAGGTGGGATATAAATATTTTAAATAAATAGTAAATATAAAAGGGCATGGCTGGCTGGAACCCTGAATAGGAGCACTTCACACTGCAACATTTTATTGCACATCCCACTTGTCCTTCCTATACTCAATCTTGATCTCCGTGTAGCTTACACTTTGTCACAATAACTACTTCTGCCAGTATCCCTTCCTTTCCTCTTATATTTTTTTTTCTCCTTTATCCTTTCCTCCCTCCAAGGAAGAAACGTAACAGATAAAGCATTATGCTCTTCTAGAAGCTGAAAACTGAGTGGCAATGGCCCACCCATTTTTAGTATTCAGTTATACTGAATGAAATGCAACCATGAATCACCTTACTTGCAGTTTCAATTACTTGCAGGTGTGCATTACCTCATGTAATAGGAATGTCTTGTATATATGTGTATATAAGATTGTAATGATGATGATGATGTTGTTGGGCAGTCATTCTTACAGCCAGGCTGGCTATGCTCTGTTTTTGTCTTTTGCTCTCTGTGTATGCTCTGTTCCTGATCAAGCCAAAACCTTAGTAAACCTATTACTAAAGAGAACTTGTTTTGTGTTTTTTGTGTTAGCCTACTCCACTGGGCCAATACCACTGCAACTCTGCTTCCAGGAGGAATTATTTTTATTATATATATACCCTGGTTTCGACAATGTAGTTCATAAATCATTGAGAAATAAGGACTGGCGATCTTATTATCCGATCCCGGGCGTCGAAGGCAGCGAGGAATAATAGTAAAGTCCTTCACCCAAGTCGTTTTATGAGAACTAGCTGTCGAAGCGACAGGAAGATTCACAATATACGACCCTCTAGGGTATAAATTAGGCTTGACTCCAATCTTCCCTTTTCATCTAGGGGGGATTTCGCCGACAGGGATCTGTTCCCAGCCCGCACTACGCTGCTTTCCTTTCCCCACCGACGGTGAGGCGGTCAGGTCACCATAAATCCTTACCTGAAGCTCCAACTTTGTCCATTTCCACATTAACCTTCACAACGCTTCAGGCCTGCGCAGATGCTTGTCACTTTTAACTGAGAAATTTATTATATCATATTAAGCATCCTTTGAAACAGGGCGCATGATTTTTTGCTTTTTTTTAAATGCTCTTTTCCAAACCACTTAGGGGGTTATTTTCAAATGAAAATCAGTACATTGTTCATTAATGATAATACACAACAATGATAATCTACTTCAATCATTGTGTTAGCAGTGAACAGGTAGTCCCCCTTCACTATTGAAAAGAATCTTGGAATTGGGTGTGGCCTTTCCAGACTGTATACAAATAAACACTGCCCAAGGTCCAAGATACTTAATTTTATTTGACGGACTTCAGTCCACAGGCTAGTTCTCACCATTCAGCTCATTGCTCAGACAAGCACAGGCCTCAGATGCCTTCCAACACCAAGACCGCTTGCTCTCTCTCTCCTGTGTGTATTCTTTGATGTTCAGTAAGACTAGCCCTCACACTGAAACTCATTCCACACTCCATACATTTATATGGTTTCTCTGGCGGATGGTTTCTTAGATGTATACGAAGACTATTGCTGTGACTGAAGCGCTTTCCACACTCCATGCATTTCTAGGGTTTCTCCCCAGTATGGGTTCTCTGATGAATACTAAGGTGACCGCTCTGAGTGAAGTGCTTTCCACACTCCATGCATTTATAAGGTTTCTCCCATGTATGGGTTCTTTGATGTATACGAAGGCTATTGTTGTGACTAAAGCACTTTCCACACTCCATGCATTTATATGGTTTCTCACCTGTATGGGTTCTGTGATGTATACTAAGGTGACTGCTCTGACTGAAGCACTTTCTACACTCCATGCATTTATATGGTTTCTCCCCTGTATGGGTTCTTTGGTGTGTACTAAGTTCACCGCTCTGAGTGAAGCTCTTTCCACACTCCATGCATTTATATGGTTTTTCCCTTGTATGGGTTCTTTGATGTATACGAAGGCTATCGCTGCGACTGAAGCTCTTTCCACACTCTAAGCATTCATAAGGTTTCTCCCATGTATGGGTTCTTTGATGTATACGAAGGCTATTGTTGTGACTAAAGCACTTTCCACAATCCATACATTTATATGGTTTCTCACCTGTATGGGTTCTGTGATGTATACTAAGGTGACTGCTCTGACTGAAGCACTTTCTACACTCCATGCATTTATATGGTTTCTCCCCTGTATGGGTTCTTTGGTGTGTACTAAGTTCACCGCTCTGAGTGAAGCTCTTTCCACACTCCATGCATTTATATGGTTTTTCCCTTGTATGGGTTCTTTGGTGTGTACTAAGGTGACTGCTCTGAGTGAAGTGCTTTCCACACTCCATGCATTTATAAGGTTTCTCCCATGTATGGGTTCTTTGATGTATACGAAGGCTATTGTTGTGACTAAAGCACTTTCCACACTCCATGCATTTATATGGTTTTTCCCTTGTATGGGTTCTTTGGTGTGTATTAAGGTGACTGCTGTGACGGAAACCCTTTCCACATTCAAAGCACTGATAGGGTTTCTCCCCTGTGTGGGTTCTTTGATGTATACTAAGGCTACTCCTTTTACTAAAGCTCTTTCCACACTCTAAGCATTCATAAGGTTTCTCCCCTGTGTGGGTTCTTTGATGTTTAGTGAGGGTGCTGTTCACACTGAAGCACTTCCCACATTCCTCACACTTAAATGGCTTCACCCTGGGGTGTGTTCTTTGATGTTTAACAAGCTGCTTGCTCCACCTGAACATCTTTCCACATTCCATACATTTAAATGTTGGCTGCCCTGTATGGATTCTTTCATGGTCAGTAACATTTCCACTATCACGGAAGTTCTTTCCACCCGCAATGCACTGACAGATTTTCTTCCCTGTGTGGGTGCTGCAATATCGTTCTAATTTTAATTCATCTTCAAGTATTTCCCCCCACACGTTACCCTTTCTCCTTCGGTTTTCTTTGCGATTCTGTAGGATCTGGGATTCAGGGAAATCAGGACTCTGCGAAGCAGATGATCTCTTCCTCCCGTCCCTTGACTGATTCCCTATGTGCTGGTTTGCTTCTACTGCATTGCCAAAGGTCACTTGTTCCGTTTCCTGCCTGATTGCTTCCAAGCACACTACAGATGGCTCCTCATTATTCCCATTCTCCTTCGCATCACCTGCTTGGCAAAAGAAACAGAACATTCAGTTGTTACCCGAGTCCCATGTTCCGGACTTTGGAGTGACTTGGGGGGGGGGGGGGACAAGGACCTACAAATAAGAAGCCATGGAACAGGAAAAGCTTGTTCAAGAAAATCCAGGTTGAATTCACTGAGCAGACCTGACTGCTTTTTCCTGAGGGTGGGAGATTCTCCCCGTCTGGATCCTGACATTTAAGGAAAGACAGATAAAGGGTGGCTATGGTGACTAGAGCTGGGTGTTCCCTGTACCCCAAGAAGACTCCAGCCCCCACCTCATCTCCACTGGATTTGGATGGCTTTTTTTAGCCTCTTTGCTTTGCTGCAGCTTCCCCGGCTTTTTCTTGCTTTCCCTGGAATCTTTTTGGGAATCCCAGCATTCTTGCCTTCTTTTTCAGAGCAGAAGGAGCTTGGCTTTTAGCACTTCCCCTTGTAGCTTTCCCCCCTGAACTAGGCTTGCTGTGCTGACTCTTGCTCAGGAAGAGCCATGGCTCCATTACCTTTTCTCCCTTTTCTGAATAAGGAAGAGGAAGAAGCAGCAGCGCCCCCTACGTTGATCCAGTAATTTCTTTCCTTGTGAGTTTTTAGACTTCACCATTTCATTTTTAAACATTCTCCTTAATTTTAAACTGGATTCATTTCTCCCGGATGCCGGACTGATGCTTCTTCTCAGCTGGAACCCCCTGAGGCTGTCTCCTCTGCGTTGGAGGCACAGGGATACTTCTCCTCCGTGCCTTGATCTTTACACTACCCTGCATACAAGCAGGACAGCTGGAAACCCAGAAGCTGCTTTTCAGTGACTCAGCTGATGGCAGGCTAGGTGGAGCCAACACAGTGATACATCTTGGCCACGTGTGTTACAATGGACTGACTTTACAACCTGACATCTCGAAAAATCAGATCTGACGCTCTTTAAACGGGCAGCAGCCATGCTCAGGTCAAGCATAGCGTGGCAAAAAAGGCACCTCCGGGGCACCAGGCCCGGCCATCCGTTTCCACACTGGATATCCCTGCAGTGCAGTGACAGCTCGCAAAACTAGAAATTCACCCCTTCATCAACTATCAACCAATGGAAAAGCATCCTTACCCAGAGCAGCCGTGCTCCCACAATCCTCCAGCATGGCTTCCTTGCACAGAGCTCTTTGGCCTGGATCCAGGAGACCCTCCTCCTCTCGGTGACTGGCACAGCCCCCAGTGCCCCTTCGAAGGCCAGCAGTTGCTGAAAGAGAAAGAAAAATGAAATTCTCTCCTGGGAAATCGTCTCCCCCACAGACACCATTTCTCCCAGTTAGAAAGCAGAAGAGATCACTGGGCTGCTTTGTGTGCATCGTAATGTTTTCTATTTTTTTTCAGGACTCCAGACTTAATAGGGGAAAAACAGTAAAGATCACAGATTTTTTACCTTTTCTATCTTGCGGTGCCAAAAGGAAAGGAAAGAGGCGTATCCATTCAGATTCTTTCCTCTACTCCTCACCCCAGCATAAAACTACGGCTGACTGCTGCCTCCCTCCTGGGTCTTAGTGCTCCCACATACCTTACCGGGTTGTAACTCAGACTTTTGAAATAATCAACTTAAGGAGCAATCCGAGGATCCCTAGACACCATCTGAGGGGGCATAGGATACTTCGGATTCCCCGATCCAAGGTGAGAGACAGTGCTCCATCCTCGCAGGGGGCAATCTGAGATCCGAACCCCCTCCCCCTAAAAGCCTGCACGGAAGAACTGCGTTGGCTGCCTCTCCAAGGTCGGGGACGCAACCGCGGAGAGGGGGGAAAGGAGGCGTTTCAGTGGGCGGGGAGGGGAAGATCCTGAGCCTCTGCCAGCCTCCTTCCCTCCCCCTCCAAAACAGCTTAACCAGATGGGCAAAAAAGCCCATCTAACAGAAATGCAGGGTGGGAGGATTGGGGGACAAGATAGCCTACACCACTACTTCCCACCCTGCACAGGATGACCATAAGCCTCCGAGTTTGGAAGCTTACTATCATCGAGGGCGCAACCCCCAGGATTGCACCCATATTTAGTTATTTCTTCAACAGACCTTCTTCCAAGGAGCTCAGGGTGGGAAACATGGACTCCCCCCCTTTATTTTCACAACAACCTCGGCTGAGAGATAGCTGAGCAGGGATTTCAAACTATGTGTTAAGAGCTCAGAAATATGACAACGGTGTCTAATAATAAGATAAATGCATATGCATGCAATCATAGATAGTGCATGTCCAAAATTCAGGAAAGAAATATTAGACGAAGCACAGAAGGGGCAAAGTGCACTTCAGGACTGTGCAGCAGCAAGCAAGCAAGAGGCTCGCCTGGCACCTGCGACATCGGTCTTTTTGGCGCCAGAGAAAGATCTTTTCATTCTCCCAGGCTTTTTAGTCATTCACTTTAAAAAGAAATGTGTTATCGCGGTTTTAGATCTTTATACTGGTGCTGAGTTTGAATCCGGCCGCCTTGTTTTTTTTTAAAACTTTTAAAGGTTTTTAGATTATGTTTTACCATGTTGTGGTTGATGGTTTCAATTTCTGTGACTCATCCAGAGAGCTTTGGCTATTGCGTGGCACAAAAATGTAAAAAATAAATAAAAGTGAAAATGGCATTTCCTGCAAGTAACCACATGGATCCAGGAATGAGTGGGGGGAGGGGGGGAGAACCTACTAGTCTGGGGACTGCCTCCCGCCCCCCCCCCCCCATTACCACCAATGCCAAAATGTGGAGAATAGAAGCCACACAAAAAACTCCAGGGGCAAAAACAGAAACGGATGACTAAAAAATAGAATATATTAATGAAAGTGGGTGTACCCAAGGTATTATCCAACTTACAATCTTAATCAGTGATCAGAAAAAGCACAAAAACAGATGACTAAAAACATCTCTCTGTAACCACAAATCCCGAACTATTTGTGTCAATATCCAAAAATGCAGAAATAACAGTCACTTACACCTGACCTGCAAGATTCAGTTGTGAATGCCTGAAAAGTGGGGGAAACAGAGATAAAATTTGGGGCATTCCCAACATTTATCTGGTGTTGTCAGCTATTTTGAATGTCAACGTTCAACGAGTTTTCATTAATCCGTGTAACATATACCAGAGAAATGTAGTGCTGGAAAAATGAAAAATAATCCCTCTCTGTAATATGGGTCATGAAGAAGAGGCATTTCATCTCCCACACACCCCCTCCAAGGAGTTCAGGCTGACACACGTGGTCCTCCCACCTTTATATTCACAACAACCCAGTGAGGTAGGATGAGCTGAGAGTGCCACTGGCCTACGGACAGCCAGTGAGCTCTGTAGTTGAGTGGGGACGAGCCTGGCTCTCTGGTCTAAGCCCAGTTCTCTAACCACTACACCATCCAGGCTTTCACACCAGCCTGCCTTAGGGGGTTGTTGTGAGGCTTGCTCCGGTACTGTACTTTGAACCCCTACAGCAGTATGCGGAGGTCCGGCTGCGGTTGCTCAAAGGCAAGTTGTGCAGCCGACACCAGCAGAGAACAAAATACAGCCTCTGCAGCCCCGGACTCCTGGTCCTGCAGCAGAAGAAGCAAGGTGGCTCTCCTGGCTGCACCTTCATCTCTGCAGTCCCACCAAAGGCTCAAGAGGACACCCCTCCCGCCATCCCCACGGCTTTTGCTCAGCAGCAGCAGCACCAAGCCAGCTGGGGGGCATTTCATGTTCTCCCCTCTCTGCCCTGAAACTTCAACTTGACAAGGCAGGAAGGCCATTTCCTCTGCATCGGAACATAAGCAAAGGCCTGCTGGGTCAGGCCAAGGTCCACCTAGTCCAGCATTCTTTTAACACAGTGGCCAGCCAGCTGCCCACGGTAAACCCACCAGCAGGACATGAGGGCAACAGCACCCTCCTGCCCATGTTCCCCGGCAACTGGTGTATGTAAGGATACTGCCTCCGATATTGGAGAAAGCATAGAGCCATGAGGACTAGTAGCCACTGATAGCCTTGAATGTGTCCACCCCGCTTTCAAAGGGGAGACTCTGCCCCACATCCCACAGGGACTGGAGAGAGCTCCGAGATGGGATGGCAGGAAAATCCTGCAATCGAAAAACAACAACGCAGTTTGCAGCCCACTTGACAGCTGAAAAGGCTTCGATTTTTCAGGGGTTTCCATGGCAGGCTCCCTTTTGAACCCCGCCCCTTGGAGATCCGCCCACTTTCCACGGGATATGGATGGCTGAGGGGGAAGGAAGGGTGCCTTGGTGAAGCTGAAACAGCTCTGTTTTGGGGGGGGAGAAGCTGGCAAAGGGGGAAATGATCTCTCTGCTCCTTCAGCCCCCCCCCCCGCCCCGACAGAAAGGTTGGTTCCTTTGCATGTGCACACTTGCCCCGTATTCCAGTGAGACTGGGTTGGTTTCTGATGGTGCCCTGTGGAGAGGGGGGAGGTGCTTCCTGGAGAAACAGAAGCCATGCGGCAGTTGGGCCCAAATTTGCAGGTGGAGTGCATGGATCTCTCTCCCCCTCATTTCTGAGACCTTTTTTCTCCTCCGCCTCCCCTCCCCGTGCAAAAAAGCGAGGCTATCCCCACCCCCGCACCCCCCGCTGCTGCACATTCCGTCGGGTCTGGGTTGATGGGGGAGTGGCATCCAAAAGGGATCCTGCAAAAGCCGGTGTTTCCCCACCCCCACCACAACTACGGTTCCGAGGCGGCGGGTGCTTCCCTCCCCCTCCCCAATTCCTGGCCCTCCTCCCACCCCCACCCCCCCACTTCATCTTGCATTTTTACCCCTCTCCTCACCCATCAACCTCCGCACCACGGATAGCTCCCCACAAGTCCGCTTTCTCTTCCGGGAACAGGAAGGGGGGGCGCGATCCCTCCCTCTCCCCTCCCCGGCATTTGTAACATCTTCCTGCTTTCTGGCAACCAGAGCTCAGTTCCCTTAACCCTTAGAGGCCTGGGTCGCAGCAGCTCCCTCTTTCTCCCCGCCTGCACAACCTTTCAATGGCGCTCATTGCGCCCGAAGGAGGCTCCTGCGGATTTCCCGGTGGCTGATTTTCTCACCAGACTAGGCGGAAGCAGGGAGAGGGACCCCGCAGGCTGCAGTCAAGGCGTTTGTTCTTTTATTTATTTTTTTATAGCCAAAGCCCAAAGATTCTTGGGTGATTCACAGTAATTAAAAGCATAACCCACAAGATGACAAAACGTAATCTAAACACCTTTAAAGGTTTAAAAGGACACAACAGGCCCGGATTCAAAATCAGCACCAGTGTACCAAAACCGCGGTAACACGTTTCTTTTTAACGTGAACGACTAAAAAGCCTGGGAGAATGAACAGATCTTTATCTGGCAGCAAGAAGACCATAATGTAGGTGCCAGACAAGTGGGGCTTGGGGAGGAGGCGGCGCAGGGCACCGGCGGGGGCGGGTAGGATCCTGCGCGGGATTGCGCTGCCCAGCAGAAGGGAAAGGAGGTGTTTCCCCCCCATGGTCTCCCTGGGAGGAGGCGACCTTTGGGGGGAAATGCAGCTCCCTTCCCGTGGTGCCGCTGTTCAGCTGAGCGTGGCACCACCAGGCAATGGGAAGGAATATCCTTTCTCGTGCTGGGCTCCCAAGCGCAGCATGAGCCGGCTCATGTCCCCCTCCTTGCTGCCTGGCAGCGGCGCCCTGGAGCAATGGGCAGGGGCGAGGGGAGCCTCTGACAGCTGGCCAAGAAGTGCCTCTGCAGACCTGCTGCAGCTCAAATATCTTGCCAAGAGTGCTATCCAGTTTTCTTACGGCAAGGAAGACCATTCCCGCCAATGCATGTTTTGTGCAACATTTTGCCTTCGGTTCTTTAGGTGCTGTGGAATGTTACCTCTTATCTGTAATGTCCTATGACAGGTACTTAGCTATATGTAAGCCACTACATTATGTCACCATGATGAATAGCAAGTTGTCTCTCCAGCTGATAGTCACCTCCTGGATTAGTGGTGTTCTGGCAAGTAGTGTGACAATGATTTCAATATCCATGTTAGAGTTCTGTGTTGGCAATACAATTGACCATTACTTTTGTCATACTTTTCCAATCATAGAACGGTCTTGCAGTGACACCCGTATATTAAAACTTCTTATGTATGTTGTATGGTCTATATTCACATTTCCTCCATTTACATTGACCTTAACATCATACATTTACATCATTGTAGCCATAATGAAAATTCCTTCCACTAGAGGAAAACAAAAGGCATTTTCCACTTGTTCCTCTCACCTCTTGGTAGTTACATGTTTTATGGCAGAATTAATTCATTCAATCTCTCCACCAATACCCATAATCGGGTGTGGGCAACTGGTGGCCCTCCAGATGTTGTTGGACTGCAACTCCCCTTATACTCTTACGGGCAGTGCCAGTGTTGAGGCAAGATAGGAGTTGCTATCCAACAACATATGGAGGGCCACCACCACTTGCCCAGTCCTGCTATAATGATGCGTCTACACATAGAATCATAGAAAGTAGAGTTGGAAGGGGCCTATAAGGCCATCGAGTCCAACCCCCTGCTCAATGCAAGAATCCGGTCAAAGCATCCCCTGAGAGATGGCCGTCCAGTTTCACCTTGAATGCCTCCAGAGTGGAGAGCTCACCACTTCTCTAGGTAGTTGGTTCCATTGTCTTATTGCTCTAACAGTCAGGAAATTTTTCCTGATGTTCAGGTGTGTGGAGAAAGCCCAAACACAAGTCTGCACTCACACACACACAATTTTCCCCTAAGGGAGGGGGCGAGGGAGGGGGGATGAGATCACCGGAGAAGCAACCAGACGGGTCGTCATCCCCAACAAAGGAGGGTCTCGGTGAGGATCCACAAAAGTCCAGGAGGACCATCAAGGACCATCAAACTATCAGGGGCAGTCTCAAAGAGCTGCAAAGATACCAATACGTCACCTTCTTCCCGGGGCAGGAATAAGCCCACCTGAAACGAAGGGCAGGCATAAGCCCCCCACCTGACCTGGAGGGCGGGGAGATCGGGAACTCCGGGGTAGAAAACCCCTCTCCCTTCCGGCAGGTGGTTGTTGGGAACCACGGGTACTTTGCTGCAGATCCACCTCAAAGCAAGCAGTCTGAGTACACCATTCTCATCCACGGATCGCTGACCTGGAGCTAGGCTGAAACTGACTAGGGCCGTATAGGTCTTTGGCTGAGGAAATCGAACTGATTGCAGTCCGCTAGCCTGGGGAGGGCCCTGCTCATTGGGTAAAGACTGGTGGGTCAGCTAAGGTTGTGTTGACAGTATAGTATTCCTGGTAGAGCTGCTAGTTCGTTTTGTGTTATTGTATAAACAACAATAAAAGCCTATTTGGGCATTTAAAGGGCTGCGGTTTCCTTTTGTGAGAAAAAGCCTCGCGGGTGGTCGCTAGAGCGCGGACGGGGCTGTAATTCAGTGCCGATTAACCCGTTAAGCGCCGAACTCACGCAAGGATCCTGTTGGTGATCCTTCACATGGTGGCAGACGACGGGACAATTGGAAACCAGATTTAACAGTCGGAACTAAAAGGGTCTAGGGCAGGCTAGCGGATTGCTGGAAAGCACTCAGACCAAAGAAATGAATAGCCTGAGCCAGGAACAGTTGGAGCTAGGGAGCAGCCCAGAGACCCCAATCAGAGAAGGGAGCCAGATCTCCACGATGGAGTGGGTAGTGCGACCGAAGACTGCAAGATAGGAAGGGGGGGAAGCCCCCTCCTCCTTGCTGGTAAGGCAGGAACCCAAGCAGTGGGGTAGCCCCAGCCTTACCAGTAGTGTCAGGAGAAGTGAGAGGAGGGACCCCAAGTTGGAGGAGGGACCTCGACGGAAGGGTTGCCTGGTGGAGCCATGGGGGGAGGGGGGTTAGATGCCCTCTTTCCCCAACTTAATTGGCAGCAGACCAGGGAGTTGATGCGGCACCAACAGGAAATGGTCCAGCATCAGCAAGCGGCGCTGCAGCTGGAGTTGGCCAGGCTGACCGTGGGCGCCGGACAAGGGGGACCCCCTACACCCCAGAGGGGGAATCCCCCGACCCCTAAATGGGACAGGAAGCAATTCCCCACCTACCAGTCCGGCAAGATGTGTTGATCTTTTATCAACCCTGTTCGAAGCTGCCTGTCTGGAGCAGAGGGTGCCGGACAATTTAAGAATGTCTGCCCTAAGGACTCAGGTCAGCGGGGAGCTGGCTGATCTCCTGGGTATTCACACCCAAACTGCCCCCTTGGACTATGGGGCATTCAAGGGAGGCGATGAGAGAAAGGTTTGCCCTCACCGCCCAACATTGTCGCCGTAAATTTCGTTACGGACAGCCTTCACCCAGTGGACACGTACGCCTCCTGGATGGAGCACCTGGGGCAGGTTTGGGACGCGTGGATCGGGGCCACCGGGAAAACCACTTTGGCGGAGGTGCGGGAGCTCATGATTCAAGAGCAATTTTGTGCCACTATCCCGGAAGACTTGGCCACGGCGGTGAGGGATCGGGACCCCCCAAACTGTCGGGAAATGGGCAAGCTGGCCGACCAAATGGGACTTTATCGGCAGCCCAAAGGGACAAAGGGGGGCCACCTCATCCGTGGCGGGGCTAAAGGGAACGCAGAGAAGGGCAACCCCAAACCTCGGGAGGGGCCCCGAGCAAACCCAAGGAAAGCCCCAGCGCCAGTGGCTGCTTTTACTGCAAGGAACCGGGGCACCTCAAGAGGAGTTGCCCCAAGCTCCTCGCGAAGAACCGAAACTCCAAGACATCCCCGGGCAAGGTGGGAAGGATGCTCGCTCCAGAGTTCCGCGAACCGGAGGAGCACGAGGAGGATCAGCAGTCCAGCTCGTTCCTGGAGGAAGAAATCGAGGAGGAGGCGCGGTCCCTGAGGAGTGGAGGACAGCATTCCCTTGGAGCCATCTCGCAGGCATCCCTAATGCGCATTGCCTCGCCGGAGCAGCTGCGTTGGAGCCAGAACAAATTCTGAATGCCCCACACGGTGGTTTCGGACTGCGGCATGGGATTCGTGTCCAAACTGTTTAAAAGATGTGGGAATTGGGGTGTGGAGCATCTAACTTCGGTGCCATACCATCACGAGACCAATGGGCTAGTGGAACGTTTTAATCAGACTCTTGAAAAAATGATCAGGGCTTATGCGGCTAAGCACCCCAGGACTTGGGATCAAGCCCTCCCCTACTTGTTGCTTGCCTACCGGGACTCCCCCAAGAAAGCCTGGGGATTCTCCCCCAACGAACTGATGTTTGGAAGGGAGCTCAGGGGACCTTGGCGCTGTACGGGCGGAATGGGAGGGGGTTGCCGCAGAATCTTCCATGCCCGTGCATACTTCATGCAGCACCTCCAAACTGTCCTTCGGGAGGTGCGGGAGACGGCGCAGCAGCATCTCGGAGCAGCACAGCAGCGGCAGAGCGCGTGGTACAACAGGAGGCTGTGCCACGGACTTTTGAAGTGGGGGACCAGGTGTTGGTACTGCGCCCCCCAAAAACGGACAAATTGTGCTTGAAATGGGAGGGCCCAGGGACCGTGATTGGAAGGTCGGGGGAGGTAACTATCAGTAGCTTTCCCTGGTCAGCCGGGGAGGCAAAAGGTATTTCATGTAAATATGCTGAAATTGTATGTGGAACGGGGAACGAAGGTGGGGGGAGTACAGGAATGTGTGGAACAGGGAAACCCTGACGGAGAGTTGTTGGCCGAATGGGGGGAAGGGGGAGGAATGGATGAGATCCAACTGTCCCCCTCTCTGTCGGAACAGCAGCGGCGACAGATTACCCAGGTTTAGAGGATTTTCAGCCTATGTTCTCGACCGTCCGGGATGCACCACACTCACACAACACACACCATTGATACAGGGGATAGCCCCCCCATACAGTCCCTACCCTACCGGGCGGTGGGGCCCCATGCCCAGGTCGTCGCCGATGAGGTCCAAGCCATGCTGACCTGGGGGTCATTGTTCCCAGCTCGAGCCCTGGTCCTCCCGATGTGTTAGTAGCCAAAAAGATGGGGGTCAGGTTCTGCGTGGATTACTGAAAATAAACAAAGTGACCATCCCTGACCCCTACCCCATCCCCAACATGGATGTGCTGTTGGAGAGGCTTGGGGGGGCCAAGTACATTACTACCCTGGATCTGACAAAGGGTTATTGGCAGGTCCCGCTCATTCGGATGCTGCCTTGAAGTCTGCTTTTGTGACCCACCTGGGGTTGTTCCAATTCACCACCCTCCCCTTCGGGGTCCGAAACGGTCCGGCTACCTTCCAGAGGCTGGTAAACGGGATGTTAATGGGCTGGGGGAGTTCGCCTGCGCCTATCTAGATGATATAGCCATTTTTAGCTCCACCTGGGAGCAGCATTTGCAATATGTCCGCCAGGTATTTCAGAGGATTCAGGACGCAGGGCTGACGGTGAAGGCAAAAAAATGCCAGGTTGGGCGGGGGGAGGTGGAGTATCTTGGACACAAGGTGGGGGAGGTAGTGTCAAACCCCTGGAAGCCAAGATAGAGTTGTTCGCACCTGGCCCCAACCCCAGACGAAAAAACAGGTCCAAGCTTTTTTAGGGCTGGCTGGCTATTATCGTAAGTTTGTGCCCCATTTTAGCCAGCTAGCCGCCCCCCTGACTGACTGTGCAAAAAGCGGCAACCCGTTAAGTCCAATGGTCAGCCGCTTGCCAACAGCGTTTGAAGGACTGAAAGCCTGCCTGATGGCAGCCCCTGTGCTGCAAGCCCCAGACTTTGAAGCCCCTTTCGTCCTGCAGATGGATGCCTCAGAAGCGGGGATGGGAGCCGTCTTGCTGCAGGAACGGCCGGGGCAAGGGCTGTGCCCAGTTGCCTTTCTAAGTAAAAACTTTTGCCTCGGGAGCGGAACTTGGCCACTGTCGAGAAAGAGTGCCTAGCAATAGTGTGGGCAGTGACCAAGCTTCGCCCCTACCTGTGGGGCCGCCGGTTCTGGCTGCAGACCGACCATTCCCCCTTGTGCTGGCTGGATCGGGTGAAGGGGTCTAACCAGAAGCTGTTGCGGTGGAGTTTAGCCCTGCAGGATTTGATTTTTCAGTGGAACACATAAGGGTAAGGACAACATCGTGGCAGATGGGTTGTCCCGGGCTTTCTCAGTAGGAGACAGTTAGATGGGGATTGGGGTGGTGGCCCCAATGCCATCCCCAAATGGGAGGGTGTGGAGAAAGCCCAAACACAAGTCTGCACTCACACACACACAATTTTCCCCTAAGGGAGGGGGCGAGGGAGGGGGATGAGATCACCGGAGAAGCAACCAGACGGGTCGTCATCCCCAACAAAGGAGGGTCTCGGTGAGATCCACAAAAGTCCAGGAAGGACCATCAAGGACCATCAAACTATCAGGGCAG